>APFE030172112.1:0-95983 GCA_000404065.3 Pinus taeda
GATCATAACATACAGCACATAGGTGAATTAGGTCAGGGAATTGGTTGACCTGAGGAAGCTTGAAGATTGGGAGGAAGGAATCCCAAATGCGCAATATATCTGTTCCATCTACATGCTTAGCCTTTAATTCATTTAGCAGGTGGAGGTGGAACTTGCTGTGTGTTAGGGAGTCCTCTAAGATTTGATAATCCAAGTCTGCTAAATCTTGCCACTCCAATTCTCTCTGAGGGGCATTCAAAGGGGTAACATTGAGGGCCACAGGTGCTACTGGAGTCTCCATGGTTAGTTAAGAACTCTGCTTTGTATGCAAATTAGTGTTACTTGTGCTGAGTAGCAGAAAAAAGTATTTCTTGGAAGAAAAGGTGAATTGAGAAAATATAGGACGATAGGGTGAACTTGCAGCAATTGAAATACTGCACACAGTCACTTGAGAAGGCAGATACTTGTCTTTAACAGACCTTTCACAATAATTAGGTATAAGTTTCGGGTTTCCTGTTCATGACTGCGCGAACGGGATGCAAGTTTTGGTGAAATTTTTTGTTAAACCAGGCTCAGCTAGTGAATTTCGACCGCTCGATTTCCAATGGGAACTGGGTGCAAGGAATTTTGCCGGTGAATTATGCATTTTTCAGTGTCTTAAGTGAATTCTCAGCTATTGCAGACAAAACCAGGGGCAGAGAGGATTTGCAGGGATAAATACCTGGTAAACTTGGCAGTCTGGGTCACAAATGCAGGTGGGTGGGCGCGCCGAAGGTCTCCAAGTCGATTTGAGTAGGTTGGTGCAAATTTGGACGTAAAATGCATGCAGAAGGTGCAACAACAATTTTTGCAAAAAGTGCAAAAAACGCGAAAAATTGGCAAAAATATGGATTTTTGGGACATTCGCGCTTTTTTTGGATGACGTCAGCATGACGTCATCGGGTGGGTCAGGGTCAGATGACGTCAGCATGACGTCATCAGGTGGCATGGCGGCTTATGAGTGGTCCACGGGGGTGGTGAGGTGGCGGACAAGTGGAGCAATGGCGGACGGGGGTGCGGACGCGGCGATGAAGCAGGCAGTGACGCGGCGATGATGCTGGCAGGCGGATTAGCGGAAAACCGGAAACCACAGCGGTATCATATCACACCGCTTATGATACGGAAGGGAATCTGTCAGAGGGGCCTCTGATACGCTGTGGGGGCGACGCGTGGCCGAGGCCTGACGTCAGCCTCTGACAGATATCGGACGATATCGTTCGGACGTTGGGGCCGGTCCGATATCCACGTCAACCGTTGGATGAAAAGCGCCCGATCGAACGGTCGACGGGCTGATGAACCGTGCGAATGATACGGCGTTAGGCGGGCATTAAAAATTATTTTCCACGGGATTTGTGCCCGGCGGGGCCCTTAGAAATATTAATGAATTTCATGGTTTTCTAATGTATTTCTTTATCAAGTCGCGCATAGTCGAAAACTTTAGGATAAGGCGAAAATTATGGTTTTTCAATGTATTTTTGCAAAATCACGCATGGCTTAAAAAACTCAGGCTAAGTGGGTTTTTCATGCAATTTCGTATAAAAGCACAGATGGGTCCCAAACTTAGGATAAGGAGGAAAAAGTGGGTTTTTCTACACATTTTGCCTTTTGAGCGGGTCTAAGGGTGCAAAAGGGTTTTTCCAAGGTTTCTTAGGCAAAATGGAGGGTTGAATGGGTAAATGAATTCTGAGGGAGATAAAGAGGTAAGGCTTGGGTTCTTAAACTAACCAGATGTCAATTTAATTCCCTAGTAGTGAATCATATGGCTATAATGCCAAGGGGGGGATATTATAGAATGTTTGGGGTTTATACACCATGGTGTTATAATAGTAGGGAAAGGGACATAGGGAATTATATAATAGAAGTTAGGGGTTAATACAGGGGAAGAGGGTAAATGAGAAGTGATATCACTAAGTTTATTTGAAAACAACTTAGCTTAGGGAGTAGATCAAAATGAAAAGAATTTTGCACAAGAAATGTGGCTCTCAAAGGAAACCAGAACCAACATAAAACCTTGAATTCTTTCACAAACACAACTGGTGAAGGGATGTTAGTAATGAGTGTAAAACAAGGAAAAAAGGGAAGTTAGACATGCTCCATTGTGTTTCTTTCCTTGTATTGACCAGCAGGATTCAGTTTGAAAGGAACACCACTTTCTGCAACCCCATCTACCTACCCATCTACTTGCCTAGCATTTTTTGTTTCTTCTTGGAGGGTGCACTTGGACTTGCAGACCCTTATGTGCCTTTTCTTTTCCACTGGCTTTTTCTTTTGATTGCCTATCTAATACTACCCTTATTTCTTCCAAGGCCCCAAATTAAGCAATTGGGAACCTTAGCTTCTCTACCTAACTATTGGTCTGCCAAGATTAAACAGTTTGGACAAAATTCTTTCTCTATTCTACAACAGAAAATTGAAATATGGCATGATCCAGATTAGACTGTTGGACCATCCATCAAAATTTGGTAAACATGAAGGCATGTACACACCTTGCCTTTCCTTGGAAATATGTGATCTTTGTATCAGCAAAGCAGAGCATATTTTGCATTTGAATTTGCCAATCATGAAATATGAAACCTATTGGTATAGGTATCCAACAGTGGCTCCACAGGGGGATGGTTTTTCTTCTTGAAAGACCAAGAACAGTAGGTCAGCATGCCTTGGCCCTTTGGCTATTGCTTCCAAAATTTGGAGTTTTTCATCCTTGAACCCTCAAAATTGTAGACTGTCATATTTATAACATTTACTGAAGTACAGTCTTTTCCTGCTTCTGCAAGATCCTTAAAATTAAGTTATTCACATGTTTAAAGAAAACACTATACACAGTAAATTATGTACAAGGGCAGCCATACTGTATTCATGGAAGGTAGTCAAAATAGTGTTTCAGCATCCTGCCATTGACAGGTCCTTCATCCAAATCAGCTTCATCAAGATTCTTAAGAAAGTAGGTGTTATTTCCTTGTACTGCTTGGATGATAAACGGTCTCCTCCAAAGGGAATCAAACTTTCCATGCTTTCCTTTATTTTCTCTTCTTGAATCCCACTTGAGAACTTTGTCACCTATGTTGAAATCCTCAGCCTTGGCCCTTCTGTCAAAAGCTTTCTTTAGCTTCTCCTGTAATATTTGAACTCTGTTACAAACTTGGTCTCTAGCTTGCTGCAAACATATAATTTGATTCACCCTCCTTTGCATATCATCGGGCTCAGCTTGACTTTCTTGAAGTAGCTTCATGACAGGGATCCCTAGTGATGAAGGAAATTTGGCTTCTAATCCATAGGCTAACTCATATGGGCTGACCCCAATTGATCTCTTGGTTGTTAATCTATCTGCCCATAAGGCATTGACAAGTTTCTTGTGCCAATTCTTTTTGTTCTCTTCCAACACCTTATTTATCATGTTTACAAGGCTTTTATTTGATGATTCTGCTAGGCCATTTCCTTGAGGATAGTATGCAGTAGAATGGCCCAAAGTAATGTGAAATTTGTGGCAGAAGCTGACCATCTTCTTAGATCTGAAAGCAGCAGCATTGTCTGTTATTATCTTATCAAGACATCCAAATCTAGCAAGGATATTGGTCTCAAGAAACTGAATGATGGTGGAGTCATTTGCTTGTCTGCATGGGATTACCTAAATCCATTTCGTGAAGTAGTCTATAGCTGTTAGAATCCATCTATGTTGGCCTGATGATGAGGGATTAATTTCTCCAATGAAATCCAAGCCCCATTGCTGAAATGGTCTCTCTGTTGTAATAAGCCTTAAAGGTAGTGGCAGTAACTGTCTCTTTCCTTCAAACACTTGACATTTATGACATGAAGTGGTAAATTTCTTGACATCAGAGAAAACAGTGGGCCAATAGTAACCAGCTCTTAGTATCTTATCCACAGTGGACTTCCAATACAAATGTCCACCACAATCACCTGCATGAAATTCTTCCATGGTCTTGTTAGCCTCATTTTCAATCAAGCAGTTTAATAAGATATCCTCATGGTTTTTCCAAAGCAGATTGCCATCTATAACACAGAATTTTAAAGCTTTTATTTTTAGGAACCTACATTTAATTCTGGACAGCCCTGGGGGAGCACACAGGTTTTGTAACACATAACAGATATCAGGATACCAGGGGGATTTTTCAAAGGCTACATTGATCTTTGGAGTCGCCAACTCCATTTCACTATCCAGTTGGTTGATGTCCAAGGCTTGGAAATTTGTTTCAGACATTATTAGCCAAAGCCTGCCCTTTTATCAGTTTTGTAGGTTTTATTTCAATATCAAATTCTAGAATGTTTGCAATCCATTTTCCTCTTCTACCCTCTAAGTTCTCTTGAGTAAGTAAGTATGTCTTTAACAATTGGGCTTGGTACATAGGCTATCACATGGAAGTATAGGATGTAGATCCTAAAGTCCTTAATAGCTTTTACCAAAGCGTATGCTTGCTTTTCCATGATCTGGTACTTGAGGGGTGCATATCTAAGAACTTTACTAAAGAAAGCAATGGGTTTCTCATTTCCTTGGTCATCTTTCTGTAGTAAAACAACAACAATTGTGTGTTGGGAAGCAAAGGAAAATATGATGAATTCCCTATCAAATTGAGGGTTGGTCAAGACTGGGGTTTGAGAGTGAGGGAAAACTTGATACCTTCAAAAGCTTGATTTGCTTCTACTGTCCATTTTACTTTTGAATCCTTTTTAAGCATGTTATTGAGTAATCTGCTTAATTCAGCCAGGTTTGGGATAAATCTCCTTAGAAAGTTGATTTTACCCAGAAAGGCTTGTAATTCCTTTATATTTCTTGGATGAGGCATTTGTAAGATGGCCTGGATTCTGTCTGGGTCAATTCTGATGCCATCTTTGGAAATGATGTGACCCAACAGTTTGCCTTCCTCCAAACCAAACAAGGATTTCTTAGGATTTAAGGAAATTCCATATTTCCTACAAGTTATGAATATCTGCCTTAGATGTTTCAAATGTTCTTGGTCAGATTTGGAGAAAGGTGTGAGATCATCTAAATAAATGACAAGAAAGTCATGAACCTCTTTAGCAAAAGCAATGTCCATTGCTCTTTGGAATGTAGCCCCTGCATTCTTCAACCCAAAAGGCATTTTAACATATTTAAAGGTTCCCCATGGGGTTGTAAATGCTATTTTGTCTTGATCATCAGGATGAACTAAGATCTGGTTGAAGCCTTAGAACCCATCAAGTAAGGAAATCCTTGAGGCTCCCACTACTCTCTGCAAGATGTGATCCATATTGGGTAAGGGGTAATTATCTTTCAAGGATACTTGATTCAAGTTCCTTAGATCAACGCAGAGCCTTATTTCACTAGTCTTCTTTCTTGTGGGGACTAAGTTTGAAATCCAATCAGAGAATCTGATTGGTGCTATAATGCTTGCTTTAAACATTTTTTGTACCTCTTGTTCCATTGCTGGGAGGAGCATAGGATTGATTCTCCTTAATTTTTTGTTTAAAGGGCTTTTGATCTGGCTTGAGTGGAATAGTGTGTTGTATTACAGAGGTGTCATAGGATTTTAGATCCTCATAACTCCATGCAAAAACATCCTGAAACTCTTTAAAAAGGTCAATGTATTTAGGCTTTTGGTCAGGAGGTAATGCAGCAGACAGTTTTATGACTTTAGTTTGTCTAACAGTCCCAATGTTATATTCTTCTATGGCAGTGTTGAGGGGCTGCAATTTTGGTTTGTTGGGAACATCATTGGAGTCAAAAATATATTCTAAAGGAGCTAAGCCTGTTGGAAGAAAATTTTCCTTCAATTGTAACACTTCAGTTTCATAATCAGCTATCTCTTCACATTTAATTTGTTGGATGTCTTGTATGTTGTGTTTGTTGAAGATTGTAGGATGTAGTATTTGATTAGCTGCTTTGGGTGATATTGCTTGGCTATTCTGTTTACCCTGTATTTGTGATTGACTTGCTGTCTCAAGTCTTTGTGATTGACTTGCTGTCTCAGTGTCAATGTTTAGACCTGAAAACTCTTCTTGTAAAGTCAAGAAATTATTTATTTGTGTATCATCATCAAATAACTGCCAGCCCTTGACATTATTTGGGACAGATGGTCTGTGTTTTATCTCGGCAGTGAAACGGTGATGGGGTTCAAAAGGCAGCTTACAGGTACTTGCAAATGTAGCCAAACCATGAGCATGAAGATTCTGAGCCCTAGGAATTTTGGCAATCTGAAATTCAGTGAAGGACTTTAGTAGCTCAGTAGCAGCAGACCTATAGGATCTCAGTCTTATGTCATTAGTGACAAAATTGCCTTTCACTTGTTGGACAACTAGGTCTGAGTCTCCCAGGATTGAAACTTTTATGGCTTGTTGGGATTTTACTAACTTGAGGCCTAGTAAGAGAGCTTCATACTCAGCCATGTTATTAGTGCACCTGAAGTTCAGTCTATAGGCTCGGCACTCTGCATGGCTGTTTTGTTTATTATGTATCCAAACTCCAGCGCCTGCCCCCAACTTATTGACTGACCCATCAAATTCTAGGAACCATAAGATCTCTTGTTCTAGGGGAGACTGAATAATACTCTGTGGTCTGGACTGTGAGTTGAAGTTTAGGTTCTTGATCTAGTTTGACTTTTAGAACAGTCTTCTCACTTGAGGGGATCAACTTTGTTTCCAAAGCAGCAGTTTGTTTATTAAAGTCCTGATCTTGTTTGAGTGTCTTGGTTTCATCATCATTTGATTTGTACTCTTGAACACTTCCATCTCTTGACTCAACCAATGTTTCTATGTCAGGAGTTCCTTCATTGATATGCTGATCTGTTTTGATTGTCTGGATTTCTTCATTATTTGTGTGACCTGTATTGTCATTAAAAAGGATATATGAGTCTATGTCAGAATGGACAACATATATGGGAAAGTGTTGAGGTTTTTCTTCAGTGCTGACCATGTATTTCATGAGTAACTCTCTATATAGTCTCTTGGGTTGACCAAAGACTGTGATTGTGGCATAGGACATGTCTAATTGAAGGGACCCTTGAAGTTTAGCCCCCCAAGATCTTGACAATAACATTACATATTTTGGTGGGATATCAGCAACAACAACATCCATCAAGATTGTTTTATTTGGGTATTGGACTAGGGATACACACAAGTCTTTTATCAAGCCTAAACACTTGACTTGGCTGGAATCAAACGAGAATAGGTCCTTATATGGTCTAGTAATGTCTAGATTCAGCCTTTCCATGACTGATTTTGGCATCAGGTTATGAGAGGCACCTGAGTCAAACATTGCATTGTGTAGTATCTTATCATGGATATGTAAACTGACATAAAAAGGTAAGATCCCTTGCCAGCTATCTTCCCATCAACCTCTGGACCAAACAGCAATTCTAGGGTGACATCAAACACATTGACATTGTCTTTGTCTCGAGTGATTTGGAGGGACTTCTTAATCTGTTGTTTGTAGATGTCATGTTTGGCTAGTTTTGCAAGAGGAATGGCTATTTTCAGTTTGCCAACTTCAGCTTCTAAATCAAAATGTTTTTCAATTTGAACCCTAGTGTTGTGGGTGCCCATCTTTTCTTTGTTAAGTAAGGTTTCTTTTTTATCCTCGACTTGATCTTGGGGCTTCTGTTTTTCATTCATCTCTTGTGGAACTTTTGTTGGATTAGGCTGTAAAGATGATGCAGCTAGTGGCTTCTGTGTTGAGGGAAGTTGTTCAATAATTTCTTCAATGGTTACTTCCTTTGTAAGTGAATCATTTGTGTTCATTGGTTCTGTTACTATGGCACTCTTGGGCTGAAGTCTATCCTTTGTTGCTTCAGGCTGTGTTATGTTTATAGTTCTACTTCTTAGTTTGTATTGTTTATGAACTTCATAAACAACTGTGTCATAGCCTTGTTTGAAGTCAAATGACTCACCTGACTTGGTTTGGAATTGTTTAATGCCCTCATCTTCATGATCCTCTTGACTTAGAAAAACTTAGTGCTCATCATCAAGGCCCATTAGGTGAATGTGGGTATCATCCACTTGCTCATCTGAAGTGGATGTTTCAGCATAGTTTTCCTGAAACGGGGGTCTTATCTCTGGATCAGAGTTAGCCTCGCCCACATTAGGGTTTTGGTTTCTCCTAAAGTTTGGATTTCTGTTAGGGTTGTTTTGTGGTGCTTCCCATGAAGACTTTCTCTCCACAGATTCTACCCTGTCACCCAACCTCTTCATACCAGAGATTATTGCATCCAATTTCTGGTCAAAGGTTGAGGGTTCCTCTTTGAAGGCAACTCTTTTTTCCAATCTTGCCTTGTTCCTCTTAGCAATTAGGTTAGCCTCGACTGTGACAGCAACCTTTTGTGCTTCTTCAAGGGTTTGAGGGGCTCTTTCTTTTAATTGATAAGCCATGTCAAGGTCAAATCCATCAGGGAATTTGTATAAGGCCAAATCAGGAGGAGGTCTTAAGTTTTGGGGTATTGCATTGTATACATTGTTGAACCTAGCACAATACTCCAGAACTGTTTCTTGAGGACCTCTCTTAATCATGTCATATTCACCAAGTATATGCAAGGGATCCTTCTTTTGCTCCCATCTGTTGGTAAAGGCTTGGTAAAGCTCATCAGGGGTTGTGATGGTATTTGCAGGGAGTGACCTGAACCAAGTTCGGACATCACCTGTTAAGCTTTGGAAAAAAATTCTCATCCTCACACTTTCATCATCTATCTCATAGTTCTCAAAATGATCCTGCATCCTCTTGGCATGCTGAATTGAATAGGAGAATAAGGGCCAGTGGAGTCAAAATATGAGATTTTGGCTTGGTAATCCTGAGGTAAAGCTGCAGGATTAGCAGGTAGTTGTAGAGGTGCATATCTCATAGCCATATTCACAAGGTTTGGGGGATTGACAAGGAAAATTGGGACAAAAGGAACAATGGGCACCACAGGGGTAACAGGTATAGCAGAGCCTAGAGTGTTGGTCAAGGGAGTATGTGTGGGGGATGAGGATGTGAGAGGGGGGCTTTGAGATGTGGATGGAGAACTAGGGGAATTAGGGGTGGAGCGAAAAAGAACCTTGATTAGAGTGGAGATGGGGTTGGGGTGAACTGTCTCCAGACTTAAGTCAGCAAGCTTATCTAGCCCTTGCTGCTTCTTGATAAATTTAGGGATTGTATTAGGATTTTCAAAGACAGTAGGTGGGTTTGGGTCAGGATTTGCCCTAGTGTACCGAAGATTCTTCTTGGGAGCCAGTTTATGAGCTAGTCTTTTTGAGTTTTTTAGGAAAATTTGTATCTTGCAAGGACTGGACAAGATTTTGAAAAGGCTATAGTATCTTAAAATGAGTATGAAGGTTAATTGAATCAACTCTTCCCTGGGGCTGCTAGTGTTGGTACAGAAATAGCTTTGAAGGCTTCTTGGCTGATATTCAGGTTTCAAGTGTAACTTTAGCAGATATATAGTTTTTTCTAAATCCTGAAGAGTTCCCCAGTGGAGTCGCCATTTATGTTAACACCCAGGTTGTTCCCTATGACTCTCAAGGGAATACGGTCGGGGTAACCACTAACCAATCTTTGGAATACAGCTTCTAGCCCAGCTGTACTCAGAGAGGGCTCTCTCTATAAGGTTTGTCTCTGTTCTGTGGAGATATTAGGCTAGTTATGAAATAAAGGTTTTTGGTTTATGTTTGGTTTGGAAGGATGTCTTTATGTACTTAAAGTGGAGATCTGCAGATAAAGTTAGTCCATTGGGCAATGGAGTCTGTGGCTACTGGTTTTTTGAGATCTTGAGTTTGAGCAGCTGGAGTTACAAGGCCATTTAGGTACTTCACGAAACAAACTTGAATTGTGATGATGGAGTGTAAACAACCAGTGAAAAGCAATTAAGAATTTTCCACTAAGCTGGGGGGTGAGAAAGGGATGTATTCCTTAGGAGCAAACTTGAATTCCTGAAACAATAATCACTGTGAAGATATAGTGTGAAAGGGTAGCAATTAAGAATTACGCTTTCATTACTATAACTGAAGAAAAAACATTCAAAATAGCTTAGATTGAGTTCAGGGTAATCTGTGATTAAGTCCTGGAACTATTCTTTTTCTTTGCCATTAACTGTAAAACATAGGAAACATGAAAGAGATATGAAAGATAACAAAACACATAACATAGAGTTATAGAGGAAACTTATTGTGCCATGAGATACGCAGGAATCCTGCAACTTTCAGCTAAACACCAGAAAACATCAATCAACACAGAGCTTTGGAAATTCCATCATCTTTTGTATTAATTCTCTGAGAGTTACAGTAAAAGAACAATAGAATAGATATGAACAATATCCGACATCCAACGTCCAACCCCTGCTAACTTATGCGAGGGGGAATATATAGAAGTGTTTCATACAAAATATCTCAGGAATTGAGTCATCTGAGAGATAAAATATCTTCTTTTACTCGTACAGGAGTAGTAGATGAGAAGTTATTACAGCTTTTAAGACAACATAAATGCACTTTACTCATGTAAGAAGATTTTGACCTTTGGAGCTCACTGAGTCGATTGAGCGCTTTCTTATAACTGCTGAACGACATGTCTGTGCAGCTCTGTCCTCCTGTAGCTTTTCGGCCCTGTCACCTGTGACTGTCAGGGATGCTGTGGTGGCCGAATGTTTGTGCTGAGTTGGCTCAGCCTTCCCTGCCTATCTGCTGATGTATCCTTATTTTCCTGTGCATGACAATTTGCATATTTCAAAAAAGAAACAACATAATTACTGACTTTGGTTCAACAGTAATTGTATCAAGTTGTTCCACACTTCCTGTGTAGGCAATTGATGCCTCAAAATTGACCCCATGGTCTCATCTACTTCTGTATACTTGTAAAAATGGGGAGGCTCATCAAATAAGTGAGTGATTTCATTCATAATGAAGAATAAGCTCTCCACCCTGTTGAAAAGGGTCTGTCCTGTTGCTGGCCCTGTTTCTGCTGATGTGCTTGCTGTCTCTGCAATATGATTGGCGGCAAAAGTGTTGACTCTCTTGGCATATTTTTCATGTGAGAGTAGTCTTCCTGATGGCTTCGTCAGGCTAGGAAGACCTCTGTTTTGTAATGCCATGAACCTGTCCTGGAACTTATTGATATCTGCCTGCATATCCTAGCTTCTTCTTTCCAGGGTCTAAACCAGGTTTCTTAGTGTCAGGACCCTTTTGATCATTGAAATGGTCTCAATCCTGTTAGCAATTCCCATTTTGATCAGCTGGGAGCTTGTCCTGTAGTTAAGCACATTTATCATTCTGGTGGCAATCTTAGGCATGTTACCTAGAGATGCCCTTGCCCTTTGGATTTTTCTATGTGTTTTTCCAATGAGCATCATTTTCTCATGGATGGCCTCAATGTACTCCCACTGGTCTGTGATGGACTGGCCAATATTGGCCCATAGGATCCTCTTGAGTTCAGCTGTCACCTTGTCTAGTGTGAGCTCCTTTTCTAGCTCATTTATTCTCTTTTTGAGAGCTTTTACCTCTCTTTCTCTTTCGGCCACATTCTGCTTGGACTTGTCATATTTCTCATTGATTTTAGCCAGAGTGTCTTTGGCCTGATTCAACTCTGACATTTGAGCCTCCAAGGCTTGAATCTCATTTCTCAGCTTCTGCATGTCAAGGATTTCAGCCTGCTCTGTTGCTGGTGCTGAGGTGGACGGTGCTGCCTATTGTGTCTGCTGACTGGGAGGGGCAGTGGTTTGAGGAGCTTCCTCCAGATTAATTGTCTCTGGAGGAGGTTGTGAAGTTTGTCCTGCCTCCTTTTGCTGCAATGCTGCCTGAAGGGTAGCCTCTGATTCCTGCAGCTTCTCTTGTGTCTGGATGAGCTCTTTATATAATGTAACCAGCATAGCAGCTGCATCCTTGTCTTGTCTGAGCTGGGTAATCTCTTCTGTTTGAGGATGAAGAGTTGCTGGGATTTTTATCATTTTCCTCAGTGCTGCCATATCAGCATCCCTCAGCTTCAGAATCTCCTCTACTGCCTTGACATCCTTAGGATCATGTCCAAGCTCTATTATGATGTCTTCTAGAGCTTTAATCCTGTTGTCCTTTGCTTGAGAGGATGCCCTTTCCAACTCAAGTTGTGCAGTAGTATTATATAGGCTATTTTGTATACACCATCTCACCCGTTTGTTTGTGCAATTCGATCTGATCCATTGGGTGGATGTCCTTGGCCAGGACCTCAAGGTTGGTCCTGATATAATCGATAGCTGACTGTGGTTGCTGCACTGCTGGTGTGAAATGGCTCATTATCATTTTACCCTCATGTGCATCATAGGCAGACATGAGTCTTTGCTGGTTAGTGGGAGCCATCTTTAATAAATGATTATATAATTGCAGCCTCAAGGGTTCATTCCTCTTTTTGATGTCCTTGAATTGCTGCTTGATGCTTCTCTCACCTTCCCTCTGGTTGCCTGAGGAGCTAAGTTCTCCTCCTGCTGCCCTTTCTTGTTCTTGCTGGAAGGAACTGGCTGAGGCCTCCATGCTGGGTAGGCCTGTACCTGAAGTCTGCCCTATTGGCATTTCTTCTTCAGAGAAAGGGTTTAACCTTTACCTCTTCTCCCCTTGAGTTGTTGAGTCAGTAAGGGGAGTCTCTCTGTCCCTTTTCCTATTTACGTCCTCTCTTTGTGGGGTTTGGAAGACAGAAGAATCAATCCTTGAGTCTTGCCTGGGAGGTGCCATTTGTTTTGGTTGCTACTCTGTGACCATTGGGGCCTCTGCTGTTCGCTCTCCTTGCCCTGGCTGCTCCTTTTGTGGCTGTTGTACCTGTTGAGGTTGCTGAACCTGTGCCTGCTGCACCTGTTCTTGTTCCATCTCTGTTTCCTTGCCTTTGCTGTGAGCTTGATTTGTAGTATGGATTGCCTCCTGATGTGCTGTGGAGGATGAGGCAGCTGCTCCTACTTGAGGCTTTGGCAGAGAGAATACCTGTGCAAGAAGTTCCAAGTCAGCCATTTTAAGAAGATTTCTTCTTGCTCTCTCATTCAGTTCTTCTTGTGTGATAGGTTTCTCTAGTGTGCCTCTTTTCCATTTTGGTTGATTTGCATATTTTTCAATGTGAGGCAACCTTACATGGTCATAACTAGAGAGCCTATATTTGACCCTTCTTAATGATATGGAGTGATTGGGATCATAGGGTTTCCAGAGGAAACTGGTCTTCAGGCCAAGGCCTTCTGGCTTTCTATCAGCTTCTTTCCAGCCTTCCTCCCTTTTGTTCAAAACAAGGTGGCCCAATTGATTTTTCACTTTCAACTGTGCCTTCTTGCCCTTGCCTGAGAAGTGTATCATATCAGCATTCCCAAATTGCCTGAAGTATTCAAGGGCAAATAGTCTCATGGGCACATACTTGGGCAATCTGTATGGGGGCAACTCACAACCATATATTCTAATAACGGTGTAGTTTTGGTAAAAATACCAATCCCCAATGCTGTACACTTTTGACAACTGCAGGATTCTCTGCATCTCATCTGTCAGTCTTGGAGGAGGCGAGCTTAGGAACAGAGGCATGGCTGGGTGGATGAAGAGGTCTATAAACTCATAGTAAGTGTATGGAGAGTAGGCTCTGCAATGAAAAACTGAGCTCCAATACACTACCGACCTTGGATTACCTTGTGCATCCGTTCTTTTGACAATGAAGGAGAATTTCTCATACTGATAATATAGAATTAAGTGGTAGATGTAGGAGGTGTATCTGAACACCTTCTCTCTTGACAGGTTCATGAACTGCTCATGCATCTTATCTGATATGTAGGTGGCATAGTCATAACAGATTGGAGTTTTGCCACGGGAAAACATAGTCATCATCACCAGTACAGTTTCATCAATGTACTCAACTGATTTATAACCCAAGATGGAACTGATCATATCTGCAAGGTCTACGCCCAATTGGTTGAGGTAACCAACAAAAATAGGAGGGTATTGCACAGTGTCAGAGTTAATAAACAATTGGTTCAGCTTTGTGATCTGAGCATCTGTCAGCATTCTAGCTCCTTGGTTTATCAGAATCCAACAAAGACAAGGGAACCAATTTCTTCTCAGTCTTAAACTGCAGCATCTCTCTAATGGCCTCAGGGGTCATGTAGAATACAACTGAGCCTGAAGGGTCAAGCACAACTCTTTGAGTGGGATCATAGCACACAGCACACAGGTGAATCAGGTCAGGGAATTGGTTGACTTGGGGGAGCCTGAAGATTGGGAGGAAGGAATCCCAAATGCCCAATATATCTGTCCTATCTTCATGTTTAGCCTTTAGCTCATTTAGCAGGTGGAGGTGGAACTTGCTGTGTGTTAAGGAGTCCTCCGAGATTTGGTAATCCAGGTCTGCTAAATCTTGCCACTCCAGTTCTCTCTGAGGGGCATTCAAAGGGGCAACATTGAGGGCCACAGGTGCCACTGGAGTCTCCATGGTTACTTAAACTCTGTTTTGTATGTAGACTGATGTTATTTAGACTGGGCAACAGAAAGAGGAGAATTGCTTGGAAGAAGAGGTGAATTCAGAGACAGAGGACGATAGGGTGAGCTTGCAGCAATTGAAATATTGTTCACAGTCACTTGGGAAGGCAAATCCTTGTCTTTAACAAACCTTCCTCAATAATTAGGTGCAGGTACCAGGTTTCCTGTTCACGACTGCGCGAACAAAAATTCAGGTTTTTAATGAAAGTTTGTTTAAACAGGCTCGGCTAATGAATTTCGACTGTTCAATTTCCAAATGGGAACTGGGTGCAGGGAATTCACCAGTGAATTATGCGTTTTTAGTGCCTTAAGTGAGTTTTCAGTTATTGCAGAAAAAAACCAGGCTTAGAGAAGACTTGCAGGGATAAATACATGGTAAACTTGATGGTCCGGGTCATAAATGCAGGTGGGTAGGCGCGCCGAAGGTCTCCAGGTCGATTTGAGCAGGTTGGTGCAATTTTGGACGTAAAATGCATGCAGAAGGCGCAACAACAGTTTTTGAAAAAAGTGCGAAAAAACGCGAAAAATTGACAAAATATGGCTTTTTGGGACATTCGCGCCTTTTCGGGTGACGTCAGCATGACGTCATCAGGTGGGTCAGGGTCGGATGATGTCAGCATGACGTCATCAGGTGACGTGGTGGCCTATGAGTGGTCCACGAGGGTGGTGAGGTGGCAGACAGGTGGAGCAATGGTGGACGGGGGTTGCGGACGCGGCGATGACGCAGGCAGTGACGCGGCGCTGACGCTGGCAGGCGGATTGGCGGAAAACAGGAAACCACGGCGGTATCACATCGGACCGCTTATGCTACGAAAAGGAATCTGTCAGACGGGGATCCGATACGATTTGGGGGCGATGCGTGGACCAGGCCTGATGTCAGCCTCTGATAGATATCGGACGATATCTTTCGGACGTCGGGGCCGGTCCGATATCCGCGTCAACCGTCAGATGAAAAGTGTTTGATTGAACGGTCGACGGGCCGTTGAACTGCGCGGATGATACGACGTCAGGCGGGTATTAGAATATTATTTTCTTTAGGATTTGTGCCCGGCGGGGCCCTTAAAAATATCAATGATTTTCATGGTTTCCAATGTATTTCTTTATCAAGTCATGTATAGCCGAAAACTTTAGGATAAGGCAGAAAACTATGGTTTTTCAATGAATTTTGCAAAATCGCGCATGGCATTTAAAACTTAGGCTGAGTGGGTTTTTATACAATTTTGCATAAAAGCGCAAATGGGTCCCAGACTTAGGATAAGGCGGACAAAGTGGGTTTTTCCATATATTTTGCCTTTGAACGGGTCTAAGGGTGCAAAAGGGTTTTTGCAAGGTCTCTTAGGCAAAATGAAGGGTTGGCTAAGTAGATGAGTTTGTGAAGGTGGGAAAAGAGGTTAGGCTTGGTTCTCAAACTGACCAGATGTCAATTTGATTCCCTGGTAGTGAATCATATGGCTATAATGCCAAGGAGGGGATATTTATAGAATTTTTGGGGTTTATACACCATGGTGTTATAATAGTAGGGAAAGGGTGACATAGGAAGTTAGATAATAGAAGTTAAGGGTTAATGTGGAGGGAGAAGGTAAATGAGGAGTGACATCACTTGGTTTATTTGAAAACAACTTAGCTTAGGGAGTAGATCAAAATGAAAAGAATTTTGCACAAGAAATGTGGCTCTTTAAAGGCAACAAGGACCAACTAAAACCTTGAATTCTTTCATAAGCACAACTGGTGAAGGGATGTTAGTGATGAGTGATAAATAAAGGAAAAATGAAGTTAGACATGCTCCATTGAGTTGCTTTCCTTGTATTGACCAGCATGATTCAGCTTGAAAAGAACACCACTTCTGCAACCCCATCTACCTACCCATCTATTTGCCTAGCATTTTTTTGTTTCTTCTTGGAGGGTGCACTTGGACTTGCAGACCCTTATGTGCCTTTTCTTTTCCACTAGCTTTTCTTTTGATTGCCTATCTAATACTACCCTTATTGCTTCCAAGGCCCCAGATTAAGCAGTTGGGAACCTTAGCTTTCTCTGCCTAACTACTGATCTGCCAATATTAAATAGTTTGGACAAACTTCTTTCTCTATTCTACAACAGAAAATTGAAACATGGCATGATCCAGATTAGACTGTTGGACCATCCATCAAAATTTAATAAACATGAAGGCATGTACACACATTGCCTTTCCTTGGAAATATGGGATCTTTGTATCAGCAAAGCAGAGCATATTTGGCATTTGAATTTGCCAATCATGAAATATGAAACCTATTGGTATAGGTATCCAACATGCTCCACAACCACAAAATGTGGAGACTTTACTATATTATTACAAAAATCGACTCAAAACATGGGCTTTTAGCTCGAAAACTATCCTTGGGGTATCTCGTTCCCAACACGCCCTCAAGGAAAGAAGAATATGGTGGCCACGAGCTCTAGACAGGGCTGCTTCGCACGACAACTATAGATGGACAAGGTTGTGGAGGAGTACAAGGACATCTTCACCTCCCCCGTAGGGATTCCTTTGCACTGTCAGGTCAAGCACTCCATCGAACTGACCCCATGTGCACCGCTAACCAATGCACCAATCTATTGGCGCTCCGTTATGGAGAATGATGAAATCAAGAGGCAGATTCAGGAGCTACTACAGAAAGGTCACATCCGACCGAGTTCATCACCCCGTGGGAGCCCGATCATGTTGGTATAGAAGAAGGATGGGACTTGGAGACTTTGTATTGACTATCGAGCACTGAACAAGATCACTGTCCGGAATAGATACCCGATCCCACAGATTGATGACCTTCTTGAACAACTGAAGGGGGAAAGTATTTCAGCAAGATCGATTTGAAGTTAGGATATCACTAGGTACCAATCGAACCCTTCGATGTGTGGAAGACTGCCTTTAAAGCCATGGAGGGCCTTTTTGAATGGTTGGTTATACCTTTTAGGCTGATGAATGCTCTTGCAACCTTCATGAGGCTAATGGATGAAATATTATGGCCATTCACCAACTCATTTGTAGTGGTATACTTGGATGACATCCTGATCTTCAACCAGAGTTGGGAAGAGTACCTCCACCACATCCGATAGGTTCTCCAAACACTGCAACAACACAAGTTATGTGCCAATTTGGAGAAATGCACTTTTGGCATGACCCAAGTTTAGTATCTGGGATGCATTAGTGATGAACACATGGTGCATTTGGATCAAGCTAAGATCCAAGTTATCCGGGATTGGCCATATCCAACCACTCTGATAGAGCTCCATAGCTTTCTAGGTCTTTTCAACTTCTACTGCAGGTTCATGTTGGTATTTTCTCATATCACTTGGCCCTTGAGTCAAGTCACCAAGGGAGGAGTGAAAGCAAAATTATTTTGGTCTGAATCTCAATAGAAGGCATTCACAGAGTTGAAACATCACCTCTGCTCGGCACCAGTGCTCGCATTACCAAACTTGCAACAACCATTTGAGCTCAATACAGATGCCTCTGACTATGCTATTAGGTCAGTCATTACTCAACACGGGCATCTAATGGCATATCATAGTGAGACACTTACAGACACAGTCTAGAAGTATCCCACTTATGGAAAAGAGATGTATTCCATTGCGCAGGCCTGCCGAAAATGGAAGCATTACATTTTAGGGAAGGAAACAGTCATCCACACAAACCACCAGCCCCTGCAGTTCATACAGATGCAATAGAAGTTGCATAATGATTGCCATCAGAAGTGGTCCACATACCTGCAACAATTCCATTTGAATATCAAGTATAAGAAGGGAAACACCAATAATGTTGCAGATTGCCTCAGGTGACCACCAATCATGGCGTTAACCACCGTGCTTAACTCTTGTGGGAATGAGACTTTTGATTGGCCACTTCTCTACAAAAGCGACCCAAAAGTTGGCCACACATACCAGACACCCTTGGAGGGTCAGCATGTTCCAGATTTTCACCTCTAAGATGCCTTGTTATGCCACCTGGGTCACCTTTGTGTTCCTTCAAGTGAGCATTCCAATATGATTTGGGAAGCACACTAGAATCAGGCTGTTGGGCATTTTGGGGTCAAGAAAATGGTGGTAATACTGCAGAAATATTTCTATTGGCCGAATCTTCGACAGGACGTTGGAAAGTACATCAGATCCTGCACTACCTATGTCATTGCCAAACCGACCATCAAGAAGCAAGGCTTCTATAAGCCACTTCCTACCCCTAGTTGACCTTGGGAATCCATCTCCATGGATTACATGTCAGACCTTTCTTCTACTAAGCATGGAAAAGGCTGTGTTTTTGTGGTCATCGACAAGTTCTCAAAGATGGCCATTATGGCGGCCTGTAAGAAGAATATCACAACACAAGCCACTGCTAAAATCTTCTTTGAATGAGTGTGGGTACACTTTGGAATCCCACAATCTATCATCTCAGATCGGGATAGTAGGTTCCTCAGTACATTTTGGTCCAGTTTCTATTCGATGCTAGACACCAAACTCACTAAGTCCACGACCTTCCATCCCCAAACTGATGGCCAGACAGAGGTTGTCAATAGGATGATCATACACATTCTGCACATCTACAACTCAAAGCATCCACACACATGGGATGAGATCCTCCCCTATGTGCATCATAGCTATAACTGGGCTCTCCACAGCTCGACTGGCCACAACCTTTTTCAGGTGGGCTTGGGATTCCAGCCACTATGTCCCATTGATGTGGACATACAATTTGCAGCTACTCAGGTAGATTCAGCTCATTTCTAGTCCAAAATAGATAAGGCAAACAACTTCATTGAGAACATCCAACATATCTACCAACAAGTCCACAACATTATAGAGAAATCAAATTCCAAGTACAAGCAACGACATGATCAACATCAGGTGCCACACAAGTTTCAGGTGGGTGATAAAGTCTGGTTGCATTTGTAAAAGGAATGCCTTACCAGAGCCTATCAGAAACTTAGACCACTCCGATATGGTCCTTACACCATTATCAATGCTATGGGAGACAATGCATTTGAGCTTAGCATTCCCCCATTCCTTGGCCTGCACCCAATGTTCAATGTGGACCACCTTTGGCCATACTTTCCACCATTACTAGACACATCCAACACTGCAGAACATCTCACACCAACAAAGTTAAATCCATATTGCATGGAACAAGCTGCAAATGATCAAATCATGGACACGTAGATCAAACACACTCGCCATCAGAAGATCCAACTATATCAAGGTTTCAAATCAGGCCAACTCCTTCACTAGGGCAAGTGGCTCACCAAGGACCAAGTCCAGCCAAAGTTTCCTCATCTCATGGAGGAACTCATGAACGCAATGGGGACCATTACTTCCTAAGGGGGGAGGAATGATCCAGGTGAATATTGGTGGCCACCCGCCAATTCCACTTGGACCGCCACCATTGTTTCTTTCAGTTTTTCAGTTTCCTTATTTGTAGCACAATTTGCTATTTTTGGCAGTTTTTTGGGTCCTGAACTTCTGGAGCCATTTTAAGGCCCTGAACGACGTTTTTTTTTGGGAAAAATGGAAGAAACATGGGTCCATAGACCTATGTTTCTCTTCCCAAAGTTGTAGTCCTCAGATAGATCTTTCTAACGAGGTACTTTGTGTGTCAAACGAAGATCGTACGCCAAAGTTACGACCCCGGGAAGTTGATGTACCAATTTACCCAAAACGGGGCCCATAGTTTGGCACTTCATCTCCTAGGGTTAGGGTTTTGGATGTTTAGGGTTTCCATTGTTCTCAACAATAAATAGGCCTTCGAGCCTCATTGTAAGACAGTTCAGAGGCATGTAGCCGCCACATCTCTCCTCAGAGATAAGTTACCATCGCTCGAGCTAGTTTATTTCCATTTCTATTTGTAAGCATATTTCAGTATTTTACATTAATGAAATGAATTATTATTTCTATTGTATCTCTGTATTTATGGTTATCTATGTAATTTGTTTTGTTCCTGTTAAATCGGGATCAATGGCACCCAAGGCTTGCTTCTACTATTGCTCAAACTACTGTAGCAATTTCGCGATGGCATCCCTCACTGTATCACCAATTTCATTCAGATCACCTTCTGTCAAGGTGATTGGGTCGAGGGAAGTCTTGCTGGCCTTGGACTTCTTTCGCCACCCTGCTTTCTTCGGTTCCCTGTTGCACTTAATCTGGAACAGGGTAGTCTCCAGGTTTGCTTCTCCCTGCCTTGTCTATTATTCCTCCTTCTCTTTTGTTTCTAGGGAAGGCAACTTCTGAATCTTGTCAAAGTCGTGCTCCTCTTCTTCCTCTATCTGTTTTTTGGTAGTGTACTCTGCCCTAGATTTGTCTTCAACCTCCTTCTTCCTCATTTCTTCTAGTTGTTCCATCTTCTGCTTTGCCTCTTATTTCTTTCACTGCACCACAGACTTTCTAGACCCAACTATCAAGTCCGAAGCAGTGCGCCAATCTTCCGGTCAGTGGTCAAGGACCATTGTGATCATGTCGTTGGTGGCCAAGTATGGAAGGTCATACCACTTTTGTTCAGGATCCTTTCGTGCAAGCATGGAGACCTAGTGGAAGTTTGCCTTGAACTCCACATACTCTGCCAGCTGATCATAAACGGTCGGTGCCAACCACAGTTTGCGGTCGATATCCATGTGGATATTCATCTCCATCAAAATCCAAAAGACCTTTCTATCCTTGACAATTTGGGGGTCCTTCATAGCCCAGAGTGAAGCAAGCTTTTCCGCTTCTAGTAGGTCCTACGCGACAGAAGGAAACTGAATATCCTATGGTAACTCCTGTAGAGCTATAACTAGGGTCTCTCACACCTCTAATTATTCCACATTAATAAATCAATCCGGGAATGTTTTGTTATTGCAAAGAGTAGCTCAATCCGAGGCTATTTGTCCGAGTAATGCTTAGTAGTATAGTGTTCGGAAGATTCAAAAGAAAACAGATGCTAAGCTGTAACTAAACTAACCCAAAAGGTAAAATCACACAAGACAGTTGATCAGTCAAGGGTACGGAAGCAATAACCCATCCCTCTAGAAACTGATAAAGAATGGAAATTAGAGCATGGACTAATAGGTCTGGGAGCTAAGCAGCGTCTTGCTGAGGCTCACTACAGCCTTAGACCTTCTCTCATACCAAAACAACAAAGGCAGGTAAATATAACGGCAGAAAGTAAAATGGAACAGCAAAATGGAAATGGAACAGCAGTAAATGGAACAACAATAAAATGGAACAACAGTAATAAAATGGAACAACAATCCTTGATGAATTATGGAACAACAACCATCACCCGTATGTACATGTTCTATACTAATATAGCAATCTGAGAATAATGAATGATATAACTATGTTTCTAAACAGAGTAACACTGCTTTCAAGTCCCACAAATATTATTTCACATGGATCCAATGACAATAATATTCATACCAACATTCTGTTACAGAAATAACTGATTAAAGATGCAATTCAACCTTGAATAGATCCAATTGTACAGTGCCGAGACATTATATGGAGAAATCATTCAGATATTGATTATAACAGAGCATAGCATATCATATGAAAGATGTATCAGATTACTAAGTAATAAGATAAACAAACCACATGCAAATCACCGTATAATGATACAAAAGAAAGTGTCCTTCGGAGCCGGGCCCTTAGCTGCCAATGGTACACCGCCTTAGGTTACTCCAGACGCAGAGATGAAATAAACACTAAGCCTTTTATATTAATCGCATCAACAGAGTATAACAAAATCAGGTCTCAGTGAGACTCAATGATCAAAGTTTGTTCTGAAACTTAGAATTATAAAAACAGTAGTCCTCTTGCTCAATGACGCTGTTCCTTTATATAAAAGAAATGATAGAGGTATCTAGATAATCAAAGATAAGTTAAAGCAGCGATCCCTCAGGATCGAAGATCTTGAGGGACTCGCCAATCATTTAATCCTTCTCTTTTCTTTCTCGCGTTCACCGACTCGGTATCCCACTTTCTTTTCCTGGACTATTCAGCTCTGATTTGCTTGATCTTGTTCGCATCCGGTTCCCCTCCGGAGGGACAACAGTTATTCTTCCTTTGCTTCTCGCTTTTCGACGGTAAATCCTTGCTTCCACGTCTTCCTGCATAGAAAAACGTTAATTATTAGTACTTGAGCTTCTTTTGTCAATTCTTGCACATTTTATCAAAATCCTTTATCTTCTTTGAATTCATAACGCAGAAAAGGTTACAATTATTATTAAAAAACTACTAGATTGCTTGTCAAAAGCATACCTTCCAAGTGCTCCACACACCCCCCTGCTTACCCTGTTTCATGGCCTCATGAAAACATTATAGTTGACATGCAAGGCGGTGAGAGAATAGTCCGGAGAAGGGATCTCGTGAGGAGGCTGACAACCGTGATGAGCAACTAGATTATTAAAGAACTGATCTATTTGATCTGCAGGCATCTCATACAAGGCCTGATATCTGGGTGCAGGGTGCCAAATAATTGGACTGCGAAATCGATACCCCAACCAAGATGGCCCTACTTGCAGAATCCATTCCCCATAAAGGTTCAATCGGCTGGCAGCCAGCTCAAAATTCTCGTATTTGAATGGTTCCCTGAGCTGGATGTTTGGGTTAGAGGTCCGGTATCGAAATTTTGCAGCATCGATGGCAAGGTCTTTAATAGTCAGGAAATATTCCAGACTATTTCAGATCAAGTCTTCGTGCATGGGTCCTAATATCTCGATGACACCTGGGATCCTCATAAGGCTCCTATGCTCTTTCCATAGCGTCACTGGGTCTCTAGGTTCAGCTCGTACCCATAAGTCTAGGCTATTCTCTTGTCTCTGAAAGGTGTTATAAGCTATGAGCCATTTCAGCTGATTAACCCCAAATGAGATAAAGGCTTGGAATTGTATATCGCCAACAAAAGGGCCAGGATTTAAATCAGTTTCCTGGTCTAGCACAAGGTTGTGCAAGTAAAACTTGCACAATAACCTTTGAACCTTAACTCCATAGTGCTTGCAACAGTCTATAAAATCATTAACAATGTTGATGTGGATAGGTGCTCCTACCCTAACAGCTTTTATTTTCAATCGCAAATATCGTTCAAGCAAAAATAAAGCATAATTTTTAGCAGGGGCCCTACAAGTCAAAACGTCATTATATAAGGAACACACAGTGTCCATCTGCTTAACAACACTATCTAATCGATGAGTTACGTTAGCAACCTTTTCCTGCTCCTTTTGCCATCCTTCAAAGGCCTTGCTCTCAAACTAACTAATGTTCTGAAGTTGCTATTGTAGCTATTCGTATTTCTCCCTGGGGACTATTTGTTCTCGCAGCTGCTCAGCTTCTTGCTGAGCTTCCTTCATCATTTTGTGCAAGGTCCTTGTTTTTGGATCATTTTTCCACAAAGCCGTAGAGGCTGGAAGTTTAACCTGGACCTTTCTATTACACTGCTTAGAGTTTATGACCCGAATTACCCCTGAGGGTGGTGCTTTTGTTTGGGCCTCTTCGCTTTGTGTTTCCTTCTTAACGCGAATAAAGGGTTGTTGTGGTCCTCCTGCCATCGGAGCCTCTTGTTGTTCCATTGGAATATCCATCCGTTCTTCAGGGTCAGATGGAATAGCAGTCTGTTCCTCCACAATATTTGGAACAACAGTTTGTTCCTCAGCAGTAGGTATCCTGATGGGGTTTCGACCAACAAAACGGGTATAGGTCTGTCATCTTCTTGTCCTTGGGGTTCTTGCTGTAGTTTTCCTTGCGGTCCTCTGTATTCTCAAGTTGGCTTTCAAAATTCGAATTTGCTATCAGAGCCTGGCTATAGTGCCCAACAACCTCTGCTGTCTCCTCCTTAATTTCTTAATTTCCTTTGCCTCGGCAGAAGGTTTGGCCCTTAAGTCCGCTCCTTCTTCATCTGGGATATCTTCTGGCATCTTGGGGACAGATTGTCCCTGATTGTTGTCTTCCATTTCATTATCATAACCAGGCAGGTTTTCTTCCCCTGCCTTTTCTGCATGCACTTCCTCAGGTAATTCTTCCTCTGCGAGTCCATCAGGGATGCCTACTATGCTGGAGGGCTGGCCATATTCCCCCATATTGGCCAAAACTGCTGCCAATTCCTCCTCACCCACAGGGTCCTGCAACGGGCTACCCCCTGGTTGTACTATTTCTTCTTCTTGATTGCCTTGTTCGGTGGTTGTTTCTTCCTCAAAGTGCTCGTCTCCTTCTTCAATTCCTCCTTTCGGGTGGTCAGCCTCGGCGCTTGATTGCTCAGCATTTCCTTCGGAGGGTCCTGCTTCTGGTTCTGGAGGTTCGTCCGTAATTTCAATTGGCTGGGTTGTGGTTCCCTGAATCTGTTCCAACCTTCCTCGTATCTGGGCTAGTCGGGCTGATTTCCTTGGTCTCTCGGGTTGGTCGGGTGTGTCAGCAAGTTCTCTGGGTTACTCTGGTCATTCTGGCGTACCGAAGGATTGTTTCCATTTTGAAGCAGCATGTCTTTCTACTGCTGACTCCTTCCGTCTCTCTGATCGTTCCGGTGTGCTGGAGGACTGTTCAGGTTTTGGGGGTGGTGCAGCCAATCCCCCCTCGACTATTGCGATCAGTTCCTCCCAAGTGCTTTGTTGTTGATTGAGACTGTGGCTCACTATCAATCGAATCAGTCGATGGTGGCTAACGACTGCATCTATGTGCTGGACCTTCTTCAGGCTTCGGGCCGCGTCATGTAATAATGAATTTAAAAGTGCAGGGAGATTTACAGAACATTTTCCTTTTAAAACAGCTAAAAGTTTCAGGTGACGAGGTCTTACCATGTCTTTTCTCCCTTTGCAGGTGATATAACTCTGCACTGTCTTTGCTAGCTCGGTCCAGGGTTCCCCTAGTGTTGCTGACATAACTCCTTTCCCTTCGACTGTCAAACTTTGGCCTTCTTCCTGGAAAATTTCCATAGCCTTTTGTAATCTTTCCTTTTTAGCGTCCATACAGGTCCAGCAGCTGGTAATCCTGAGACTTCTGCGATGATATCCTCCATAACCGCTATCCGCTTTCCTCCTACTATAGAGTAATTTTCCTGCAAACTTTGCAGGAATTCCAACACCACTGCTTCATTTGATTCTTGCAGGCGGCTGAAATAATTCAACCACCTTGTGTTTTCCAGGATTTTGCGGGTAGCAGCGGAGACTGTCAGCTCGTGAGGTTCGCTTCAGACCGTCTTTGCCCCCATGATTCTACTCAGAATTCTTAATGGAACAACAACTTCTTGTGGTGCTTGCGATGAAGAGAGGATGATCGTCACTAAATTTTGGAAAAGATCACAGAGCATGCAATGAAAAAAGGATCGTGGATGGCAATTTCCGTAAAATGGAATCATCATAACATTAACCCATGCCATTCCTTCGTACATTATCTCATCTGAATGGTGTGCAGCCACGTAATCCATGGAGTAATGAGGTTACCTCCCCCCCGCGATCTGATAGGCTGTCCCCAGCCATCAAAGAGAGGAGCAGCAGCCAGTCGGAAGTCAAGTCATAAAGAACAGCATATGAAATTATGCCATGTTTTAGAAAAACAACGAAATGCCAAAATCGAGGCAAAAAGGTAGATCCCATTTTACATAAGAGCCTGCGTGATATAATGAGGAGCCGGGGGATGGGACGTCTGTCAAGTGTACGAAATCTCTAGTGGTCATTATCAGTTCCGTTGCCATGATTGGTGGTAATGAATATTCATGCGATATATACATCGGGGTGTGACATACGATCTATTAAAAGGATATAAGAGACAAAAAAATTAATATCATACCTGTTGGTGTAACCATTACGACTTCTATGCCATTAACAGAGCTCTGCTGCCAACAGGTGTTCATAACCTTGGCAGACTTGTTTATTTCACCCTCCGAAACCATGATCCTTTGTGTATATTCTGAAGAGTGCTTTGTCAAAATGCAGGCCATTATGTTGGCTTGGTAACCAGATAGCCATAATGCCATTCACAAGGTAGGCGCGAAACATGGACAGGCTGGCTCGTGATGAGAGCCCTTGTTCCAAGGTTTGCTTATTAATATATCTTTAGACCATATCCCTGGTGTGGTGGCCATAATGGGAATGCCACTTCGCTTCCATCCTTATGATCATGGTAGGCTGGCTCTCGCTGAGACCCCCTATCCTACATTTGAAAATTTCATATTTTCTTTTTGTTTTTGCAGAGCACCTCTCTTTCTTGTTTATTTCCACATAAGGGTGGTTCTGCACTCCTTAAGAGCGGGGAATGGTGGAAGAAGTCTTATCATCCCAACAGATAGATATAAATCCTTTATTCTTACTCCTATGTAATAATCAAGAAATATTTTTAGGGAAATCATCATGATAAAGATCACCAACCAGGGTGCCGGTAATAAGACAATGACAGCGAAGATGAAAAGTTAATGTCCCTCCTCTTGTCCTCTTATACATACTAGGCTTTATAGTGATGGCGATTTATGATGTGTTGCCTTCGGTATATCATGGTTTATGTTCATCGCATAAGTTCATTGCTGTATCTAAAGGACTGAGGAGAACATGGGCGCAAAGCATCCTTAATAAGAGCAGAAACATGCCAACAACATTCCTCGGAAAAGAATCCATACAGATAAATTCGTAGGATTCCGTTTCTTTGAGAGGAACAATGGAAAATCGCAAATGTTTTTCCTACTGAGAAAGGAAAAACAGAGACACTCAAATGCTGCTTCTTTTGAAAAGGAACAATAGACACACTCAAGTGCTATTCCTTTTGAAAAGGAACAGCAAAACACACAAGTGTTGTTCCTTTTGAAAAGGAACATAAAAAACACGCAAGTGTTGTTCCTTTTGAAAAGGAACAGCAACAACACACAAGTGTTGTTCCTTTTGAAAAGGAACAGGAAAAACACACAAGTGCTATTCCTTTTGAAAAGGAACAACAAAATCTCACAAGTGTTGTTCCTTTTTGCAGAGGAACAACAAAAACACACAAGTGTTGTTCCTTTTGAAAAGGAACAACAAAATCTCACAAGTGTTGTTCCTTTTTGCAAAGGAACAGCAAAAACACACAAGTGATGTTCCTTTTGAAAAGGAACAACAAAAATCTCACAAGTGATGTTCCTTTTGAAAAGGAACAGCCAAAATACCCAAGTGTTGTTCCTTTTGAAAAGGAACAACAAAAACACACCAGTGCTGTTCCTTTTTGAAAAGGAACAGCAGAAACACACCAGTGTTGTTCCTTTTGAAAAGGAACAACAGAAACACTTAGAATGCAAAAAGAAAATCAAGAAAACATATATACGAGATGTTATGTACAAGTTATGAAAAAAATGAATTCCTTAAATTATAGGTGAGGAAGATTTTGCTTCCTCTCCTAAAATTTCCATATCAGTATCTTGTCGTAGCTGCTGACAGAAGGATTCCCGAGTGAGTGGCTTTCGATAGAGACGAACTCGTTGGACATTTACTTTGAATGCATATCAAGAACCTTCAATTGTGATCAGAGTAAGGGTCCCATTGTCATGTACCTTCTGGATTTCGTATGGTCCTAAGCATCGAGTCTGAAGTTTCCCCAGGAAGTCCTGAAACCGAGAGTCGTATAACAGAGCCCAGTCTCCTTCATGAAAGAATTTGTTCTTGATAAGTGCATCATGCCATTTAGCTCGCTGCTGTTGAATAAATGTTGTATTTGTAATGCAGAGAGCCTGATTTCGTCCAATTCATTAATTTGCTGTAATCGATTGATTTGTGCCTCACTCAGATCTAGGCCGACTTCCTGTGCAGTTCGTAACGTTTGGATTTCAAATTCTATGGGGAAGATTGGTTGTTTTCCAAACACTAATTGAAAAGGCGAATAGCCCGTGGTACTTCTCCATGTGGTTCTATAGGCCCACAGTGCCTCAGGTAATTGGGCGGCCCAATCATGCCTATGCGATGCGATGGTTTTTGTTAAAATTGATTCTATTACCTTATTACTACTTTCTACTTGCCCATTTGCCTACGGATGGTATGGGGTAGTGATCTTATGTTGGACATGATAATTGTTAAGTGTTGCAGCTAATCTATTTCCAGCAAATTGTGGTCCACCATCTGTGATTAGTTCTCTGGGAAGTCCATAACATACAAACAAATGGAATAAGAATTGTATTACAGAGTCTTCTGTAGCCTTAGGCAATGATTCAGCCTCGACCCATTTAGTAACATAGTCTGTCGCCACCAGAATGTATGTCCTCTGATTTGATGATGGATTGATGGGCCCGACGAAGTCAAGAGCCCATCGTTCAAATGGCGCAATGACCAATTGTGGTCTCAGAGGCATCTCATCAGCTTGGCCAGGTCGTCCTGCTCAATGGCAGCTGTCACAGGCTTGTGCAAATTTTTTCGCATCTTTGAAAATTGTAGGCCAATAGTATCCCGTCTGCAATACTTTGTGTGCTGTTCTCTTTTCAGCAAAGTGTCCCCCACATGGTCTGTCATGGCAAGCTTTTAAAATGTCGAAGATTTCATCTTCTCGAATACACCTCCTAATTTTCATATCTGCCCCTGTGTGGAACAAATGGCCTCCAATCCACGAAAATCGAGTGCTCTTCTGAACAATCTGCTTCCGTTCCTAAGGGGTTAAGTGTTTTGGTAGCTTACCTACTGCAAGGTAATTGGCTACATCGGCATAGCAGGGTGTTCGAACAGCAACAGCAAACAGGTGTTCATCAGGAAATTGATCTTCCACTGCTGCTGTTTCAATTGATTTCGGTATTCGTGAGAGAAAATCGGCTACAGGGTTCTCCTTTCCAGGTCGATCCTTGATGGTGATATCGAACTCCTGCAATAAGATCAACCATATGGTTATTCTAGCATTCGTAATAGGTTTATTTGCCAAATATTTGATAGTAGAATGATCTGTATATAACACAACGGGATAACCTGTGATATAATGTCTAAATTTTTTAATAGCATGTATTACAGCTAGGAATTCCTTTTCAGTGACAGTCTAATTCAGTTCGGCAAAGGATAAATTTTTGCTGATGTAGAAGATAGCATATGGTTTTTTGTCCTCTTCTTGCCCCAGGACTGCACCAATTGCTATATCCGAGGCATCTGATGAGATTTGGAATGGTAAATTCCAGTTTGGTCCTCGAAGGACTGGGGCTGTTGATACAAGCTTCTTCAATTCCTTAAAATCCTGGTCGCATTTTTCTGTCCACAAGAAATCAACATTGCCAGTTAGAGCATATAGAGGTGCAGCAATACGTGAGTAATGTTCTATAAATCGTTTGTAATACCCAGAAAATCCAAGAAAACTGCGTACCTCTGTTTGAGTAGTGGGGTTAGGGATAAGCAAAAGAATCTAGATTTTGGTTAGTTCTACCTGGATGCCAACTGCTGAAACATAGTGCCCTAGAATGAGCCCTTCTGTCATCATCATGTAACATTTTTCGTGGCTCAAACAAAGCCTGGTAGCAATACAACGTTGTAGGACTTTTTCGAGGGTATCTAAAGCTGGGTCAAAATCATCTCCATATGGTGTAAAGTCATCCATGTACACCTCAAGTCCATCGTTTATTAGATCTGCAAAGATGCTAAGCATAGCCCTTTAGAATCTAGCAGGGGCATTACATAGGCCGAAGGGTAGAACTTGATAGGCAAACATTCCCCAAGGGCAAGTAAAGGTAGTTTTATCTTGGTCTTCAGGGGAAATTTTGATTTGGTTGTATCTGCTGAAGCCGTCCAGGAAAGAAAAGAATTTCTTTCCTGCCAGAGTGTCCAATACTTGGTCTATGAATGGGAGAGGGAAGTGATCCTTCTGTGTGGCTTTATTTAACTCCCTGTAATCCATGCAAATCCTCCATTTTCCATTTTTCTTGGGTACCACCACCAGGGGAGAGACCCATTTACTGTCGGAGATGGGATAGATAAAATTAACATCTAAAAGTTTCTGAAGTTCGGCTTTTACTACATTTTTTAGATGGGGGTTGAGTCTTCTTTGCGGCTGATGAACCGGTCTTGCATCTTTTTCTATATAGATGTGGTGGGTGCATAATTGAGGATCAATCCCTTTCATATCAAGGTAATCCCACGCAAATGCTCCTTGATATTTTCGTAACAGATTAATGAGCTTTGTTTCTTGGTCTGGTGTAAGGTTCGCATTGATATTCAGAGTCTTACCAGGTTCAATTTCCACTACTTTACTGTTGGCAACGATAGTCACTAGTATTGTTTGGTCATGTGCATCTTTGAAAGGGTCTTCTTCTAGCTAACTATCAAACACTGCTTCTATCATGAAACACTGTGTGTGAGATCTAGATTCAGTTTGACTAATGAAGTTATTGATGGCATCATCTTCTGTTTGGTCCTTAAAATATAAAGCCTTCTGTACAGTGAATGGGGATCTGATATTGTTAGTGAGGTATGACACAGGATACTGATTAGTTTTGATCATTGGAAGGCATATAGAACTAGATTTTTAACGTCTGGTCCTTTAGTTATGGTCATGTTTCCCTGCCGACAACTAATGTAGGCATCGACAGTAGTAAGCCAAGGTCTTCCTAGTATTAGCGGATGTCCATCCAGTCGGGTTTTTGGATTAATTATGAGGAAATCGGTTGGATATTCCCAGGAATCTACAGAAACCATGACATCATATAGAGTACCTTCCGGTCGAACTACAGATCGGTCTGCTAATTCTAGCAAAGTAGAAGTATGTTCTACTAATGTAATGCCAAGCTTTTGGTAGGTAGAGGTTGTCAAAATATTGATTGCAGCTCCTAGATCAACTAAAGAGTTAGTCAGGGTTTGACCATAGATTTAGACAGTTACAATTGGATTTCCGGGATCTTCATATTTGATAGGTGTCTCTTTTCCTGTTAACAAGTCAGATAAAGTACCGACTACTTGGACTCTAGGGTTAGTGGTTGTATTCCTCCTTGATTTTTTTATGCACACTTCTTTTATAGTTTTTGCGTATATAGGAATGTCTTGAATGGCTTGGAGGAATGGAATTTTTACGTACAGGTTTTGTAACTCTCCCAGAATGTCAAAGTCTAGATATTGTACTGGTCGTGGTATGACTAATCGTTCCGGGAAAGGAGGAGAGGATGTACCTGCTTGTTGATGGGTCTGTTCTTTATTTACACCCTCTTGTTGTAGCTGTTGTTCTATTGGTAACTGATCTTCAATGTGAACTATTTTGTCTCCCTCTGTTTCTATTATACGTCCAGATCTTAACTGAAGATCATTGCACTCCCTTAGGTCAGGTTCGATTTCTAATGTTTCTATGATTTGGAGGGATTGGACCTGTCTATTATTAGGATTGGGATTGGGTTAGGCTGGGAGTTGTGGTCTCAGATTAGACTGGGGGTTTTGTTGTAAGGCTGGGAAAGTCGGTTGAGGGAGTGGAATAGTTCCTGTTGGCTGATATGTCGATTTTGGCCAATTTGTCTGCCAAGGTGAACCTTGTGAAGTAGGGGGAATCCATTGTGGAGGATATGAGTTACTCTGCCAATACGGGTGGGTGTAGGGAAAATTTGGCCAGCCAAATTGGCCTTTCTGATTCATCCATGGATTTGGAGAAGGAAACTGCTATGATGACCAGTTCGGAAATGTGGGTGTAGATTGATTTTGCCACATACCATATTGCTGAGTGTTATACTGCGGAGGCTGGAAAGAAGAAGTTGGGTCCGAAAACATACCAGATTGCCTAGGTTGCCATTGGCAACGCTGGTTAACAAAGTATGTTGGCTTTGGTTCTTCTTCCGCTTCCTTGTATACTGCCTTCAATCCAGGAAGTGAGGGACAACTCTCAGTAAGGTGATGTTTCGTACAGATAGCACATGTTTGAACTGCATCTAGTGGACATTCCTTGTGGCTATGTTTTCTTCTGCATCGGGGGCAGAAAATCGCCAGATTTTGTTCCGCCTCCATCTGCTTTTGTTTAGCCTGCACAATATCAAGCTGTGTAGTTAATGTCCCTAGAATATCAGTTTGAAAATTTTCTAATAAATTCCCAAGTTCTACACATGTTACTCCTTCTGTTGATATTTTGTTATCTCTAACAAGCCGATCATATTCTGTTGGTTTTATCCATGTGCCGCCTCTTGAACTCCTGATGCATAAATCAATGATGTCAGTAAAATTCTCTTGGTAAATATCCCCTTTTCCCATGATATTCAATCTTTCAATCCACTGTTCTTTCATGCCTCTAATCAATGCAGTTTTCAACACATTATCAGGTAGAGGTAGTGATGCATAGGGGGGTCTCTGTAAATTATACTAGTGTCTACGTATTCCTCTAAAGTTTCATTTGGTCTGGCTGTCATTTGGAAAATTTCATCTTTTAGTTCTCTCGACCTACAGTAATCCTGATATTTCTTCAGGAAAGATTCTTTCATTTGCTCCCAGTTGTTTATGACTCCACCACCTAAACCCATAAACCATCTCAGAGCTGCTCCTTTCAAAGTGGAGGGGAACAATTTTAATTTCTGGGGGTCATTGGTGTAATCATATCCTCTACATAGCACTTCGAATTCAAATAAAAATGCATCGGGGTCCTCTGATGTAAGTCCATGAAACATTGGGATGTGTTGAAGAGGGATCACTTTCATGGGTGCATTTGCAGCAGAATCTACTATAGGATATTGCAATGTAGAAGTTTGAGTGTTTGGCTGATTCTGCGCCATAGGATCAAATATGTGCCAATAACCTTCCGGAATTTCTAGGAGGGTGTTCCTGGGTTGAGAAGGAACGGCCTTCGTAGGGACTATTTTAATGACACTTCCCTTATCTGGAATTTCTATCTGAGGGAATGGGGTGCCTTCAATATTAACTTTGACCGTGCTCCCCTTATCTGGGCTGTTTAACAGTTGGATTATCCTAGAAGGAGACCTTGGTTCTCCTATTTCACCTGTTTCCCCTTCTCCTTCACAAAGGTTGCTTAAATTCCCTTCCTGCAGTCATTCTCACACAAAATTTTCAATTTCTTGAAAGTCCTGTTCATCAGTCTGAATATGCACCTCAGCAAAGGCTCCAGATAGTGATGTTGTGGCCTTAAGGGAGCTAATAGGTTGTTTAGAATTAATCTTTCTGAGGCCTACCGACGGTTGAGATTCAATTTCTTGTAGATTTCGTTTATGAAGTTTGTTCGGCCAAGGGTCACCGGTCCTTTGGCTCTTTCAGGTTTGGCTAGAGGTTTGATATTCTTTTCTAGCTTATTCTGCTTAGTCATGCACTCTAAAAACTACTAAATCCTATTCAAACAGCAATTCTACTAAGAGAGCGGACGGTGGAGCAGGGCTTTTACATGCTCCGTACGCAGGTTCTTACCTTCCTTTTTTAAGATCCAACTACCCCCTAGCAGATTTGCGCACTACTCTGTAAAGGCAAATGACTATACTCCTTCCCCGACAATGGCGCCAAAATGTAGAGCTATAACTAGGGTCTCTCACAGCTCTAATTATTCCACATTAATAAGTCAATCTGGGAACGTTTTGTTATTGCAAAGAGTAGCTAAATCTGAGGCTATTTGTCCAAGTAATGCTTAGTAGTATAGTGTTCAGAAGATACAAAAGAAAACAGATGCTAAGTTTTAACTAAACTAATCCAAAAGATAGAATCACACAAGACAGTTGATCAGTCAAGGGTACGGAAGCAATAACCCATCCCTCTAGAAACTGATAAAGAAAGGAAATTAGAGCATGGAATTATAGGTCTGGGAGCTAGGCAGCATCTTGCTGAGGCTCATTACGGCCTTAGACCTTCTCTCACACCAAAACAACGAAGGCAGGTAAATAAAACGACAGAAGGTAAAATGGAATAGCAAAATGGAAATGGAACAGCAGTAAATGGAACAGCAGTAAAATGGAACAACAATAATAAAATGGAACAACAATAATAAAATGGAACAACAATCCTTGATGAATTATGGAACAACAAGCATCAACCATATGTACATGTTCTATACTAATATAGCAATCTGAGAATGATGAATGATATAACTATATTGCTAAACAGGGTAACGTTACTTTCAAGTCCCACAAATATTATTTCACATGAATCCAATGACAGTAACATTCATACCGACACTCTGTTACAGAAATAGTTGATTAAAGATGCAATTCAACCTTGAATAGATCCAATTGTACAGTGCAGAGTCATTTCATGGAGAAATCATTCATATATTGATCATAACAGAGCATAGCATATCATATGAAAGATGTGTCAGATTGCTAAGTAATAAAGATAAACAAACCACACACAAATCATCGTATAATGATACAAAAGAAAGTGTCCTTCGAAGTCGGGCCCTTAGCTGCCAATGGTACACCGCCTTAGGTTACTCCAGACGCAGAGATGAAATAAACACCAAGTCTTTTATATTAATCGCATCAACAGAAGTATAACAAAACCAGGTCTCAGTGAGACTCGATGATCAAAGTTTGTTCTGAAACTTAAAATTATCAAAACAGTAGTCTCCCCTACTCAATGATGATGTTCCTTTATATAAAAGTAATGACGGGGGTATCTAGATAATCAAAGATAAGTAAAACAGTGATCCCTCAGGATCAGAGATCCTGATGGATTCGCCAATCGGTTAATCCTTCTCTTTTCTTTCTCGCATTCGCCAACTCAGTATCCCGCATTCTTTCCCTGGACTATTCAGCTCTGATTTTCTCGATCTTTTTCGGATCCGGTTCCCATCTGGAGGGACAACAATTATTCTTCCTTTGCTTCTTGCTTTTGGACGGCAACTCCTTGCTTTTGTTTAGAAATTTTTTGGCGAAATCACATAATTCATCATTTGTCGACGCGTTTCGAACCAACTAGTGTGGTTCATCGTCAGGACAAGTTGAAGAAGCAGATCTGGATAGCATGTTAAATAGTCTAAGCAGAGACTCCAACGGCTAAAAAGACTAACGGCTATTTTTCAACATACGAACCCCAGTCAAACCTCCTTTAACTAAAATAATATAATATTCTATATAATTATTACTATATATACGCAGCTGGGTTTAATCCCCTCTATTTTCCCTATATTTTTGGGGATTATTTAATGTTGCCTTATGAATATTTAGCTTAATATATGTTATTTATTGGTAAGCATATGATTTGATAGTAATTTAGCTTAATTTAACAAGCTAACGCTTTGTTTAATGAATGGATTAAAATAGGCTTTTGCGTAACTATTCAATTTAATTTTCCTTTTATTCATTTAATTGATTTGTATTGAATTCTAAGTTAATTTAAACTAACCTTAATAAATAAAGTAAGATATAAAAAAGTTAAAAAATTTTAAAATATGTATATTACTTTAATGTTATTGAAAAATACTATTAATACATTTACATGGGCATATTTATTATAAGGTTATAATTAAAATATATAATATATTATATATATATATATATAATATATATATATATATATATATATTATAATTGAACATTAAATAAAATATACTAGAAGGTTAAGGATTGTAAAAAGATTAAATATATATATATATATATGTATCTTTACATAGTCAGATGGGTTTATTCATATTTATATAATATTTTAAATAATTAATGGTAACTAACCAGGGATATATTTTACTTCTATATTTTTCTAATAATTTATAAAAATAATTTAATTACTTAAACATTAAATATAACATTATATTGGGTATTGGAAAATATTAATAATATATATTTTGAATAAAAAATTGATATCTAACCCGGTTCTGGTTTATTTTTACCCAGCTGCGTATATATAGTAATAATTATATAGAATATTATATTATTTTAGTTAAAGGAGGTTTGACTGGGGTTCGTATGTTGAAAAATAGCCGTTACTCTTTTTAGCCGTTGGAGTCTCTGCTTAGACTATTTAACATGCTATCTAGATCTGCTTCTTCAACTTGTCCTGACGATGAACCACACTAGTTGGTTCGAAACGCGTCGACAAATGATCAATTATGTGATTTCGCCAAAAAATTTCTAAACAAATGCTATGGATCACAGAAGTCTAAATTCCTTGATAACTCCTTGCTTCCACGTCTTCCTCCATAAAAAACGACAATTATTAATAATTGAGCTTCCTTTGTCAATTCTTGCACATTTTATTAAAATCCTTTATCTTCTTTGAATTCACAATGCAGAAAAGGTTACAATTATTATTGAAAAACCACTAAATTGCTTGTCAAAAGCATACCTTCCAAGTGCTCCACATTAGGCAGCGATTTCTCAGGATGGGTTGGTATTTGACTCAAGGGTGCGAGCATTAAAACTGCCCCAGGGTTGTTCCATTGGGACTGGGCCATTGTTGAACTGCTAACAAAGGGAAGTGTAGAAGATGATCCCTATAGTTGGGAAGATGAAGATATTATGATCACAGATGATTGAGGAGGAGTTGTAGGGATTCCACTAGGTGGATTGATAATGGTCTGTAGTGGAGGAGTGGATACTTCGCGGTGAAGAGGTTGAGATGGATGATGTTGATGAAAGAGTCTCGCTGTTGGACCCTTTAGGTGATTTCCTTTCTCTTTTCCTTTTGGGAAGAGGTAATTCGGTTGGCCGAACACCAAACTTTTCACTCTTTAATCTGGTTAGGGGATGAGCAGGATTATACTGCAAAGTCACACTGCCCTGAGATTTATCCGATCTTTGAGGGGAAATGGAAAATCGTTGAAGTTTGTGAATCAGAGATTCGACTTCAGGAGGTTCTATAATAGATTGTTCCAAAATGTCAGGGTTTGTAGCAACGGTTGATGCTCCGGCGACTTCTAACTCTGGATTTAAGTGTAATGGAGAAGTCATGGGAGATAGTGAAGGCAATTTACTCTCAGAATGGTATTTTGATTTGGATTTACTTTCCATTCATAGTTCAGGCCCTCCTTCTAGCACCAAATATGTTGAAGGCCATGAAAATCGGGTCTACAAAAAAGGGGATACCCTCCTGGTCTGGACCTTGGTTGGCAGCTCCTTATCCGTTTGGTATAGCAGGTCCAACTAGAGATATGGGACCAGTTTCCCAATTCAATGTGTGTGCATGAGAAAGATGGGTATTTCTGTTCTAAATGGAATACTTATGTTCTAATTCTAATCTAATGCTATGTTGTTGTATTCTAACAAACATAAAAACATCAAAATTTATGCTAACCCAAGGTGTGATCTTTCTTCTATATGATCTAAAAAGATTGCAAACAATAACTAGTAATAAAGATCATTCAACTATTATAAGAAAAGAATTAAATAAATATGAACTACTTCATATAAGAAGTTAACGAAAAAGTTGTGAAAAACTTATCACATAAATGAGCTATTCATACACTAAGCATAAATAAATAGCTATCCCCATACAAAAGTTCCAAATGATAACTCAGGCATCCACGCTGCAATATATAAACAATTGAAAAATGAATATCACTTTAACGCATAAGAAGAAATGGTTAAGAGATAAAAGTACCATTTATAGCTAGTCCTACTCATGAGCTTCAAGCAAAAATTGATTTATCTCTCCTTGATTTAACATTCACTAAGAGTACAGAAGTGCAACATCAGTAGCAGATATCAAATGCAAATATCAAATAAACCCTATTCCATTCATTCATCAAAACCTCCTCTGAGGGTGCAAAAGTGCATGTTCTGAGGACAAGTTTTTGATAAATTTTTGGACCCTTCTCTAAATGCATGAGAAAGGTTTAAATACTAATAACTGAATAACTTACTTACAGAAATTCAGGATTCGGTTTAAATGACCATCCTTTTTCTAAGTAAAACTGTTTCTAAAATTAAATCTAATATCTAACAATTTCTAAATTTGCTCCTTAACGTCGTAAGAATTAAATATTTGCATGAGTAGAGTCAGTTGACTGCCTTCCGTCTTTGGTTGAGTTAAGCAAACAGAATCGGCAAGACCTGGCACTATCTTCTCAGCAAAATTGATTATATACTTGATAGTCATCCAATGACTATGTGGCTTTACCATGTATGCCTGGTAATAATCCCATTTTAACTTGGTTAACCCTCGAATTGCTTCTACTTTAGCTTTCTATTTCCAGCTTGTTTCTGTCACTGCTTCCTTGCAATTTTCGGGGCTTGCAGGTGAGTGAGTAATTAGAAGCCTTCCTTTTTGAGAAAGCTTTCTTAGCGATGCGCAATTAGTGCTAAGCGCTAATCACACATCAGAAACTGCCTTTGTTTCTTGATCCGGGCTTCCCTGATGCATTTTTCGCCTCTTGCACCTTTTTCTCTTATCAGGTATAAAGCTGAAAATTTGTAAGAATAGTGATTCCATGAGCTCTTGACCTTGAGCATTAAACTGTCTATTTCTGGTATCAACATCGTTTAGTACACATTCAACCATGGCTGGATATGAGAAATCTATGATGGATGCCTCAGAAGAGTTCTACGGCTCTTTCTCTCCCTTAAGTGGATTAGGTGTGCCTTCCGAAATGGACATTGGAGTACTGTCTTTCCTCATCATATTTTCCTACATACTACCTTGTATAATGCTTCATCCTTTGTTCCTACAGTTTACAACTGAGGTGGAAGTAATGATAAAAATAACGACAAGAAAACTTTAAATGCTGAAGATATGCAAAACACGCCACCTTACGTGAACTATTTCTTCCAAAAACACAACATCATAATTCATTAACAACTGGAAATAGCTCATTAATTCGCATTAAAGCACATGACCAGTTCTTGGCCTAAATTTGTTTTCTCGAATAATGAGCCAGAACCAATTGCGATGGAGAGGCTTTGCGATTTTGCTTTCCGATATCGCAGATCACTATATCGCATTACCGCAATTGCATCGTACTGTTCTATCACAAGGTTGCTTGGTCACAATATCGCAAGATCGTAGGATTGCAAGATCGCAAGATCACAAATCGCAAGATCGCGGATCGTAGGATCGCAAGATCACGGATCACTTAACCGTTATAATCATTATGTGTAATTCATGTGATTTTTGCGATGTGCGATATCCGATATCGCATATCGGCGATTTTAAGGTTTTTTAATGTGAGTGCTTCTTAATGCATGTGATGTGGTGGAGTTTCTCGTCGCACTCTCGCATTTTTTATCATTTTGTCTTATTTAGAAGGTATCCTATCATTCTTTGTGCGATGCGATCTCTCTTAAGGAGTGAATTTTCTTTCTTCATTATGAAACTTAGGTTTTTTAGATTCTCCAAAGGTATTTCCCTAAGTCCATGACGTTGTAAGTTTCATCTAAAAAGAAATATAACAATAATTGATTTTTTAAATTTTTTACTAAGGGTCCCCACTTATTTAGTATTAGTAATAACACTTCATAAGGAGGGGTGTTGTTGGTGGCCACAACACTTGGGTAGAATTTTTTTTTTAAGAAAGTCTGTCTGTGAATCCAAAACCAGTTTACTTATGGTTGCATGAAATTTTCTTCGTTGGTTTGCATCCAAGATTTTCTCCACGAGTCATGAGTTAAATTCCTCCTGTAGAGAAGTTGAGACACTGTCAAGGCTAACTGGTGAAAAAAACTGTGAATTTTACATGATTATGTGTATGTTGGAAACATAGCTCTGCACTATGTTTAGAGAAGACCTGAGTCATCCTTTTGTACATGGGCAGTCAAGTTTCAAAACTGACGAATTGGTACGAAGTGGCCTGCAGATACCGTTTTCAACGTTCTGAGAAGGAAACACACATAGAATTCCCTTTCTGCTCAAAACGTAAGCAAAAACAGAGTATTTTTCACCACGCCGGGAGGTTTTATTTGAAAGGAACCCTCGGACTCCAAGAAACTATGAGAAACTCCTGAGGTGGTAGACTTATTTTCCCATACACACTGGATGACATTCTGTGACAAAATTCAAGGTCACGATGATGAAATCACATAGGAATTCCTAAGGTCCATGAAGCTAAAATCAAAGACACCAGTAACTATCAACTTCAGAGGATTGACCCTAAGACTCACTCCACAACTCATTAGCAAAGTCACTGATCTACCGATGGGGGTACCCTGGGATAAAGAGGAGAGGAAATTGGGCCAAAAGGCTAAAAAGGAGTTCTTCTTGCTAGAGGAACGGTTTTCAGAGGATAAGAATGGGGTCTGGAGAACTAGCCTACAACCATTTTGGAGCGAAGTCAGCCTCCAAATTATGAAATATATTACATGTGAGGGGAAGTTCAACATTGCATATGGATATCATTTCCGTTTGCTAACTAAACTCAGGCACCAAATGGATCTGCCCACAGAACAAAAGTTGAGCATCCCCTACTTCCTCCTACAATCCTTGATTGAGTGTGCCAAAAAGCTGAGGGAGGGAACACTAGACCAGCTAGACCATCATGGGCTTATCAAGCTCCTCATGGAAGATGCACTCCATACCTACACTGTCCCTCTCTCCTAGGAAATTTTTCGAAATATGTCTAAGGATGATGAAATCCGAATTTTGGCCAAGGAGCTCACTTCCTGCAGCAGCGAGGAGAAGGAACACACTGAGGTAGAAAAGAAAGTTAAGGGTCAGGAAACCCTAGGCAAACCACCAAAGCAAGGACAGAAAGAGACATGAGAGAAAGGCCAAGCTGTTGAGGCCAAAATAGTGGGTGGTAAAACGACACAAACACCTAGGGAGAAAAGGTTGCAGAGTAGGGAAAAAAGGACTGAAAAAATCCAAGCAAGTGAAGGCACGCCTAAGGCAGCCACAACCAAGCTAAATGAAAAAGCACCCCAACCAAGCAGGCCAAAATAGTGCCAACTGGTTCTACAGAAAGCCAGAAGGCCATTTCTACAGGAAGTCCAAAAATTGCTTCTACAGGAAGCCAGAAAACGGCCACTACAGGACTTTCTATAGGAAGTTTGGGGAAAGGGCAGCAGAAGGAGAAATCACTCGAGATTCTAGCTAGGGAGGTAGTAGCTGTGCTGGACACCCTAAGTACATCTCCCAAGTAGAAGGAAAAGTGAAAGAGGGAGCCTCCCCTATATTTTAAGGCAAGAAGGAGTGTGAGGATTAAGACTGGCAGATCCCAACCTCCGTCAAAAGAGCCAATCACAATTGTAGACACCCTACCACACTGAAGGAGAGGTCCCCCTCCAAGGCATCCATCCCATATGAGCGGGGAAGCCCGAATACATCCACATGGAAGGAAAGGATGGAGAAATTGAACTCGCAGGCCTCTCTATAGGATGTCGAGGCTGCTCTACAAGAAGCTTTGGTTAGGTTGAAAGAGACCGAAAAGATGGACGAAAAAGCAACCAAGTCATCATAGGAGGAAGAGGAGGCTGATACCATTATGGAACCAAGCCCCCAGCCTTGCCTCGGCTCTTATTATAACTTCTTAGAGGCCTGGAAAATCATTCCTCAAAAATTCATAGTGCCATGTTTCCTAGCACTAGAGGAAGAAAGAGTATGGACCCACACTTGGATGAAGATCACTAAATCCAAGGGGGTGGAAGATATAGGCCCTCTGGTGGAAATGCTCAAGGAGACCCAAAGAGAGTTGGAAAGGGTATGGCATGTGGAGAGCTCCCAATAGGCCAAGCTACGAGAAGAGAATGAGCTGCTTAGACAGCAGCTACAGCTATAAGGACAGACGAAAGAAGAGGCTATAGCAGCCAACGACACCACAAAAGAGCCTCGGGGAAAAGAAGGAATGCAAGTTGATATTGAGGAACTAAACCGGTAACTATAGGAAAGAGAATTGTAAGCAGGCCTAGAGATACAATCTCTAAAACAACAAATACAAGAAAAAGAGGCCCAACTGGCTTGCATGGCTAGTTGGGCAATGGAACCTCTGGAATGTAGGCAGCCAGCCAAATCCTATGGCCTATACCTCAGGGATCAGTGGTTGCAATTTCAAATCAACACGTTGCCACAGAGGGGTATCACCCAAATCCAAAACCCCTAATAGTTCATGGATTTATGTAACAGCAATTCGTCAGAAGACAAGGCCAAGCTATCAGAGTTCTACCTTCATAATTTGGCCCTTCCAAACATAACCTCATGGGACCCCAACACAGCAGTAGGGGACATGCAACTTATGGCAATGATCTCATGGCTAAACCTTGAAGGAAAGAGAGTGGCAGAGGTCAGAAATGTCATGGACCAGGAACTACAGGAACCACTGCTAATTAGAGCAGAGCTAGGGGACCCCTCAGCATTGATATCCGCCCACCAGCAGCTAGCAACCAACTCTCATGCCCTGTTAGAGTACATGGATTGGCAGGCTCAAGCCATAGCACACTTTGAGGATATGGAACGACTATTGGGGGACAACTATGTTCATGCTTGCACCCGTAGGTGGAACACATTGTCCCATAGCCTCAAAATCAGGGAATACCACACTCCAAATAGAATGAGGGAGGCCTTGGCATGAGTGCCTCTCTACAAAAAGTCTATGCAGAATCTTCAGGCCAGCTAGATAGGCCTCAAGCTAAGTCCACCTTTGCTTTTGGGGTTGTTGGAAGCAGGCACAGGAGAAGAAGAGCATAAGCAGTGGGAAGAGGTGGAAGGGAAGGCTGAATTCCATGACAGTGAACAAGATACTACTTCAGAAGCCTGGAATGTGAGGGAGGTGATCAAAGCAATTAAGGACGAGGAGCTGGACTAGTTGCTCAGAGGATGAGCAACCCATTTAGCAGGGGGTGATGATGAGCCCCAAATTCGGTAACTTATTGGGCTCATTTTGGCTAATTATCCCTACTCAGTCCTTGTTCAATCCTCCATTTTTCATAGATTATGCATTTTTTTTTTTTATGTTTATGTCATTTGTACGAATAAGGGTGGTCACTCTTCCTAGGTGGCTAACACGTGCTTATTTCAGGTTTTTTGACACATGTTGGAGCAAAACCGAGCAATGATGGGCTAGGTGATAGCCAAGCTTGAGGTGAGGATTCGTAGGGGGGTTGTCTATGACATTAAATATCCCTTCCTCGGGATCTCCACCCCCAAATCCGAGCTCACAGGCCACCAAAAATGGATCTTGAAGGCAACCAAGCAGATTTTGGAAAAGGACTATCTACTAACAGTTTGGATAGCCGAGTCCCTTAGGTTTAGGAGGCCTGCTAGGGCCCTCATGGTGTATAAATGAGAAGGCCTTAGCCTTCGTAAGGGACTTTTGAAGCCATTGCATTTTTTTTGCACTACAGTGCTGTCACCTTCCGCTCGTTTTCTTGTAGCCATTTTGGCATAACTTTTGACTGATGACTATTTTTTGATAATGATAAGCAATCCTATTTTATATCAACTCTGAGTTCTCTATAGGAGTCGTAGCTCTCAGGGTTGGGCCCAACCTGAGAGCCTATGGCCTCCTTTATGTACTGTTATCTTTCCTTTATGCATCGTTGTTTTTCCTTTTATGCATTTGCAACGTATTTCTGTTAGGCAGAATAAGTTGTGTTGGTTAACGAGGTCACTGTTTATGGTTAGAATTGCTTTAGGTGTTTAGAATAGGTTGGTAGGATAATATCAGGAAAAAAGCTCCAGAAAAGTGCCCACAAACACTTTTGGTTTCACCTCTTCCTCATTGGATCAGGGGCTGGAATTGAAGTAACTGTGTTGTCCCAAACAAAAATGCTAGTTTGCTTTGCCATGCAATCATTAGTATGTTGTTTTCATTTGCAAAAGTTGGTTATGTGTTCAGATCTATGAAATTCTCATTTCATATTTGATATATATATGGTTCTCTTTCAAATAAAGTTGTTATTCATCCACTTTATTGTTAGCTAGATTAGATTAGCTATGACTTTGATTACTTGCAAGTCTTTATTGGTTCAGTTGAAACTACACAGTGCAGAGCATCTCTACCACTCTTTCATCCACCCAAGCTTCATCAGGGCCATCTATTCCATCTCCTAATTAGGTTCCTCATCTCACATTTGTCCTCTTGCCCACGTAACCCTACCCTTTTTGTGCAACCATTGTTTCAGCCTTCTTTGAGCCATTTCAGCCATCTACACCTTCTCACCACTCCATCCACTAGTTCCTGGGCCACTTCAGACCCGTATCCTACCTACATATCCATTCCTACATCTTCCCTCACTCACCCATCCTCCAACATCCCATTTTTAAACATCCTGTAGAAATTTCTGAACATCCTGTAGAAATTCCTGAACATCCTATAGAACCCCTACAGATTTCCTGTAGAAGCTCACAAATGAGGTTTCTTGATAGCCAAACTTTGTGAAACTCTCTAGAAGGGTGTTAGGGACTCCTCAGACCCTCTCTGAACCTTCCTAACCTCTTCCAAGCATTTCTCCTCATTGATCCACCCCTGCACAGTCAATAACAGTGAAAGCATATGCATGATGAAACTGACGACTTAATCAAAAATAAAAATAAAAAGTTGTTTTCCTCATATAGAGGTAGTCTAGACACATGTATTTTACCTTCATAGAAGTAATGACATCTCTTTCAGTAGTTTTCATTCTCTTCTTTGAGTTAGTAGGACTAGCTGGTAGAATTAGGGTTTGCTAGGGTTTGCGCTCTCCTTCAGTTTTTCAATCTCTTTTCGCAAATACATTAGCTTCCCTCGAGACTAGCTTCCATCCATCAGTTAACAAGCTTCTTCTCAAAGCTCATAAAAGTTGGCTTGAGTCCCTAGTGGACTTGTGCCAGCTGACCAAGTGACAGCTGTGGCAAGAGCTAGTACTTGTGCATACAACACCGTCGCTTCCAAGTTTGTTACGAACTACCGGGTTGATAAAAGTAAAGAAGGGAGTCCCAAGAGTTGCAGCATTATTGCTGCAATACTGGAGCCCACCAGCAACCTGTAAGGCAAAGAAGGTATGACGAAATTGCACCCCATAAGCCAAAGAAGGTGTGGTGACATCAGTGGACACTTCATGCACGCATTTTTTTGAACTATTGCACAACTGTAAGAAGGTGCCAAAATCACATGACCTAAAGAAAACATGAAAAGTCAATAATTTTTCCAAAAGGTGACCACAACCACTTTCTCATAGGTTAAAAAGAAGGCTATTAATTTGGCCAAACACTTTTGCCAAAGTTGAGACCATCATTTCTAAAGGGAAATGTAAAGCACACATTATGCAAAGGACTTATTTTTCAAGAAATGATGAATACATTTCAGATTATTGGAATTTTTTTTTTTTTAATTTCTATACATGGATAAACGATGGCTTCCTCTAGTGCCTTGCCACAAACATTGATGTTGCTTGGTAATATAATCAATTTTGGTCTTTGCGTTTGAAGACGTATCTACAAGCCCAATATTGTTAGGAAATAGTGCAGAATAGATATGTTGAGACATGTGAAGAAGAAATGGCAGTCATGAACAATGCTTAGAAAACCACAGTTTCCAAACAGACAAGGAAGGAGCACTGAGCCAACCATTGGATCTAGAATTTGGTTGATGACTTTATCTTCGACAAAATAGCTAATGTAACAACAACAAAAGTGACTTGGGATATTCTCAAAGTTGCATATCAAGGTAATGATACAATTAACAATCTTAAACTACAAACATTACAGACTCAATTTGAAATGTTAAAAATTGTTAACACAAAGAATGTTGATCAATTCATGAATGAATCCATGGGTATCGTCAATCAAATTAGGCTTATTAATGAAACAACTAGAAACCCGAAGATAATTGAAAATATCCTCTCATGCCTATTGAATAAATTTGAAATGGTTGTAAAAACAATTCTAGAGTCGAAAGATCTTACGACACAGCCAATAGGTGACTAGATCACTTTTGTCACAAGAAACACAACTTAACCTGAAACAAGGATTCATCGAACAAGATTTCAAGGCACGAGAATCTCTCGACAGAGGCAAAGGTAGACTCAAAGGAAAAGGATATAGAGGAAGAAGCAAGCAAGGCACAGGTAGAGGTCAATCTACAAAACATCATCACATAGTAGAAGGTTTCACACCAGAACAATCAATGAAGTAGATATCCTCATAGGAGTATATACAAATAAGAAAAAAATGGAGCAACAAATCTAATGTGCAGTGTTATTACTATGAGAAATTTAGACACTATGAACATGAGTGTTAAAAGAAATGGTCAAATCAATACCGAGGAAATTCTCATATCTCCAACAATGAAGGAGAATCCTCTAAATCCATGTTTCTTTCCTGCCATGTTTCTAGAGACAATTACATTAAGGACCTTTGTTGTTGGAAATTTGATGCAACTACCATATGAAAGGTAATAAAGATATAATTTCTTGTATTAATTCTTCTATCAAGTATGAAATTACCCTTGGTTACCATTCTCGTATAAAACTCAAAGGGAAATTTGTTGTGCATGTTCCTACCAAAGAGAGTCAATGGAAAAATATACATGATGTTTATTATGTTCCACACTTGAAGCACAATCTCATTAGTGTATGTCAATTGATGGAACACGACTATAATGTAATTTTTCAATGGGAAACTTATTATGTTGATAACAAAACTTCCCATTAGAAGGTTGATTTGCCCCAGTATTGTAACAAGAATGTTACAACTCCCAAGGGTACCAACATAAATTATCAACCGAGGGTTCGTAAAAACTTAAGAGGTGTCAGCACTATATGTGCAACATTAATTGTGTCCTTATTTCATTGATATGATGAAATGAAATGAATATCATGAAATCAAAGCTTAAAATAATTGCAAAAATGGAAATATTAGTCTACTTGCAGAATGTAAACCAATACGCTATTTGTAGAATGTGGAAAGTTGCTTCGAAAAGGGAAATTTGATCTTTTCAACAATAACGCTTGTAACTGAAACCTTAAGGAAGAATTAATTCAAGAATAAAGTCTAATCTACTTTCAATTGATGAATCACTCTTTTTATCATTGTTTCCATAGCTTTAGTAATAGAATCCATGTCCATTTCATAAGAAAACATTCATTCTTATTCATATGTGGAAATTTGACTTCTAATTCTAATTGCATATTTGTACTTGCACTGAAGGAAAGGTCAGTCTAGAGTGGTCCTAGGTCTTCCTAAATCATGGATTCACAGTCTAGGGTTCATTATTAAATCCTAAGAGAAAAAAACCAAACTTTTGGAGCAAATATGGTCAAGTTTACATGGTGCTACAAGATGCTACAAGACTGCTACAAGATTGCTATAAGATTTCTAATTCTCGAGATAACTTGTCAAATGCCTAAGAAAATCAAATTAAAATGGGATGAGACCAAAAAACTATGATTTAGGATTTCCGAAGACTCTATTGCAAGTAGAATCACTCAAAAATGTCTTTCTTAACATGTGCAAAAAATAGCATAAAATTACTACTCTAAAAGCCAGAAATTCAATAATTAGTGAGATAGTTAACCTACCAAATGCCTAACCTAATAAATTGAAAATTCTATGGGATATATTATTTTATTATATTGAATTTTTTTAGAACTTAATCCAAGTGGAATAAACTCAAAATAGGCTCGTTAACATGTGCAAAAAAATAGTAGAAAATGACTACTATTTTGCTACAATTGACTTCTAGAAATTCTAGATTTGTGAACTATTAAACCAATCAAAGTAGCTCAATGGTGAATATTAATTTTAAAAGTTTTTCTAGAGATACATCACCCTTGTTAATCTATAAAAAACATGCAAAAAAACTCACTTCAATAATTTAACCTATATAACCTACAACAAAAGAAGAATGAATAGTAAATGTATAAATAAGTGATGCAAGTGAAAAAGGCATTCAAAGAAAATAAAGAGATTGTACAAGAGGGCTCTGAGGCTCCTAGGATGGCCAAGCCCGATGATACTTAGATTCCTATGAAGGAAACCAAGCTTTAAAAGTTAAAACTGGCACCAAACTTCATTATTTGAATCAATCCAAGTACATCCTTGCTAAAAATGAAAGTGGAGTTGCTAAATAGCACGTTTTCTCCACATGAAGACTAAGAAATACATGCTTCTAGAGAAAAAATTTAATTGGTACTTACACAAAGTGATGAGGAAGCATTCTCCTTGAAAGGTGGAAAATTTCCCCTCCAAAATCCCTCAAAAAGTGGATCTAGTTCCCAAAACTAGGAATTTGCATTAAATGATAAGGAGCAGATTCCTATATTTTATCAATCATTAGAGCTCCAAAATATCTTAAATAATTTCATCATATCATGCTCATTTATTATCTGATCTTGCTCCATCCTATAGCAGGGAACAAGTACCTAGATTATCTCATCCTTTAATTCTTCATAATCTGCCCAATATTCTACAAAAGTAAATATTATTAGTACATAATATGGAATTATCAAGCCATCCTAATTAACATGTTAAAGTAAAAAATATGTCATGGAATGCAAACAGAGGTGTAATGTGCCAAAGGATGGTAAAATGGGCCCTAATTTATGTTTGATTTGGAGGCCCATTGATCTGGATCTTTGGGGGAGGCTGCCAAGATCTAAAAAATTTGAAATGCCGGAAGAAAAAGTGGAGAACAAATAATAAACAAAACCACAAGATTTTTTTTTATTAAAACAGATAATATTGTAAAGGCTACATTGTGGCAGACAATATGTCCTTTCACAAAATGTGACTTGTTACTTATAGTCTTTTTTGGTCACAATACCATAAGTAAATTCCATGGGTGGGTAAATACCATGGATGTATGAATACCATGGGTGGATGCCACTTACAATACCACGCGTAAATTCCATGAGTGGACAAATAATATGGGTGGATACTACTTACAATATCATGGGTAAAATCCGTGGGTGGGTAAGTACCATGGGTGAATGAATACCATGGGTGGATGCCACTTACAATAACATGGGTAAATTCCATGAGTTGATAAATACCATGGGAGGATGAATACCAGGGGTCGATGCCACTTACAATACCATGGGAAAACACCATTGGTGAATGAATACCTTGGGTGGATGTTACGTACAATATCATTGGTAAATTCCATGGGTGGATAAATACCATGGGTGGATGAATACCATGGGTGGATGTCACTTACAATGCAATGGGTGAATGAATACTATGGGTGGATGAATACCATGGGTGGATGCCATTTTCCATTTGAATCATTCTTCCATCCTTAAGAAGAAATGGTCCCCATTGCATGAAGTTCCCTCTTGAGAAGCCTTTATTGAATATGAAGAGCCACTTAAGAGAAGGGTTTTGTGTGGTTAACCCATAACCGTGATGTTAACTATTGATGAAGTAGCAGGTGCCTACATAGCCCAGGGTGGAAGGGAATGTATCTAAAGAACCCAAGCCATATGTTGCTATGTTGAAATTGATGAATGAGAAGTAGATGCCTACTAAAGAGGGGTGGGAGGGCACGTCCCCAAAGGGAACTTGCTCTGAATGTTGCTCCAAATTTAAAATTTACATAACTCGGTCAATATAACTTAGAATATTTATTATAACCTATTTTTAGAAATAGAGTGACCATTATGAATATTCCTATGAATTTTAAATCCCTAACTAGACACTATGGAAACTCAGATTCATGTTGCAACTGTTCTGTCATCACAAAAGTTTTGAAAATTCTTGCAAAAAAATTAAAAAGAAATTTCTTCTTGCTTTGCCCAAGGCAATGCTATGTGAAGGTTTTAGCATGTGCATATGTTTGCTAAAGATTGCTACAAAAATATAAAATAAAAATATGTTCCAAACCTCATTCCATGGAGTCATAACTGACTCTCATACCACTGATCCAGATCTTCTTGGGGGGGGGGGGGGCGAAGATCTAAAAAAATTGAAATCCCAGAAGAAAAAGAGAACAAACAATAAACAAAACTACAAAGAAACTTTCTTTGTTAAAACATATAATATTGTAAAGGCTACATTGTGGTGGACAATCCGTCCTTTTACAAAATACGACTTATTACTTATAGCATTTTTTTGTCACAATACGGTAGGTAAATTCGTGGGTGGGTAAATACTATAGGTGAATGATTACCATGGATGGATTCCACTTACAATACCATGGGTAGATTCTGTGGGCGAATGAATATTATGGGTGGATGCCACTTACAATATCATGGGTAAATTCCATGGGTGGGTAAATACCATGGGTGAATGAATACCATGGGTGGATTTCACTTGCAATACCATGGGTAAATTCCATGAGTGGATAAATACCATGGGAGGATGAATACCAAGGGTCGTTGCCACTTACAATACCATGGGAAAATACCGTGGGTGGATGAATACCATGGGTGGATGCCACTTACAATATCATGGGTAAATTCCATGGGTGGATAAATACCTTGGTGGATGAATACAATGGGTGGATGCTACTTACAATACCATGGGTAAATTCCATAGGTGAATGAATACTATGGGTGGATGCATACCATGGGTGGATACCATTTTCCATTTAGAGTACCCATCATACCCCCTTAATAAAAGTGTTTCTCATCCTCTAAGTAACTTAGTGACCTAACTGTGATTCATTCATGGCCCTGGTAGCATCCCTGATATGTCATGTAGTTATCCAACACTTTCCCAGATCAATGTTTTCTCTTCCTGTAGTAGTCTTATGCCTTCGTGTGGCATCTTTGTTTTTTCCTATAGTAGCTTTTTTTTCTCCTATAGCAGGGCAATTTGTGCCTTGAGTTGCTTGGATGAAAATACTCGAGTGGTGGTCCTTCTCCTAGGTGTCAAAAGTTTCTTCCCCTTTGATCTAAGGGAGGCTACCTCCTCAATTTTCATTTTACATTGTCCCAAATCTATTCCCTAGTGGCTAGCTAATTCATCAATTATAATTGGGACTGTTGACGGATGTTTAGGCTTTCCTTGTTTGAAACTTCTATTTTTTCTCTTCTCAAAGTCTAACGGGCCTTGCTTGGAGTTCTTTTTCTTGGATTTTCCAGGTGTGTTGAGTGTGGCAAAGGTGGCAGCCACCTCTTGTTCTATGTTCCCTAATGAGAGTCTCAGTTGTTGCTTTTGCTTCTTCTTCTTTCTAGGCTTAGAATATTCCCCATGGGTTTGATCTTTTTCCTTCGTCTTTCCTTCCTTCCACCTCTCTTTCTTTAATCCCTTTTGTATCTTCTTCTTCTTCCCCCTCTTCTACCTCTTCTTATTTCTTAATTTCTTCCTCTTCAACTTCTCCTTCTTGGATGCAAGATTGAATGTCCTATATTCCTTTCCCCATCAAACTCCTAAGGGTATGGTGGTTACTGTTGATGATATTTGCATTCAAATGGATGGCAAGTCCCCTAATAATAGTTGTGGAATTTTATTTTCCCTAGGAATGGAGTGCCATGGAAAATTCACCGGTTACCTCATTTTTGCATCACTTCAATTTCTCAAAGAACCACATCCACTGATGGTTTATGAAATTGTCTAACATGTGGATGTTGATGATTTCTAGTGGTGTTTGTGGGTTCCCCTCGATTGAAACTTCCCCCCATGGCTCCTATTGTTGTCTTCTTCAGTTATTTAAAAAAAAAAATTGAAAGGTTTTGTCCTTAGTAGTTTTAGGGTATGAAGGTAGGGTAAGGATATTTATTTCTTCTTGAGCCAGAGAGAGAGAATTATATCGCCCCCCCCCCTGGTTCTAAGAAAAATAGATTTTTCCCTCACTTTTCCTCTCTCGTGTAAGCAAACAATTTTTTTCAAGAAAATTCAAGTCTACAAGGGTTTGCTATAGGATGCTTGTAGCAAGGAGAATTTTATTCAACATTTGTATGAAAACCAAGAAGAGGAGATGCCACTTACCACTCTTTGGATGGTTTCCTTATGTTTATGGGGGTTTGGAGGAAATTTCTTGAGGGTTTGGACCCTTCTCCACCTCTCAACCCGATCTTGTAGCAACTCCTTTACAATTATGTAGCACTTTCAGTACTCTTGTAGCAACTATGTCCGATCCTATAGAACCTGCAACCCAACTCTATAACATATTTGTAGTAGCCTATAAGATCCCTAGTGTATCCTGCTCAAACTTCAACCATGGTAGTGGGCCTCCTTACCTTTAAAATACATTTTAATTTTCCACATTAGGCTCAAGCCTAACTTATGCTATTGGTGGTTAGGTGGTTGTCTCAACGCACTTTGTAAACCAACCATAGGTACATTGGCCCACCCCTTGTAATCATCATCTTTTTATTTTTTCTTTTCCACACATGTGATGGGAAAATAAAACAACTCCAGTTAACCACTGAGGGTGGATAATATATTTCACCTCTCCTCTTGAGTGTTCTCCTCAAGATTTGTGTGGCTGCCCAAGATCACAACTATGGCCCTTCAATGCTTTAGGATGGCTAAGTATTCACTTTGGTACTACCAAGTGGCTCCAACTATGGTTTTGTAGGGTTTGTGTAGGCTGATACAAGATTGGATTCTTTCTTGTAGCAGTCACACAGACCCCTCCAAGATCATAATAATATTCATGCAATGCATTCAAAATCTTTCGTAATTCATGATGAGCACATGGGTTGGGACTAGAAGTTTCGATGGTCGTGAAAATTGTGGAAAAGGGGGTTTAAAATGGGCTTTTTCCATGAACAAAGATGATTTTTTCGACGGAAAGGTGACTAAATGGTGTGAAGGATGGATGATGGAGGTGTGGTAAACTTATTGTTTCATTCCCCCAAGGAAAACATAAGATATGTTGCCTCTCTCTATGCTGATTACAATCCTGTAGCAATTATGATCAATCCGGTAGCACTTTGTGCCATTCTTGTAGCAGAGATTGCTTGGCCAATATCGATCAAATGGTGCATTGGATTGAGCTTATTTTTTTTAGAATGTTTCCATCATCCATATGCATCTCCCCTAAACAATCATATCCAATGGATGCATGAAACTCAAGAAATATGGAAAACGAATGTAGGCAATGAAGGCAAATTTCTCGAAAAGTATGTATTGGAATTTGCTAAATCTCTTGAGCATGTTACCATCATCCTTCTACATCTCCCCATGAAACAGATCTGAAAAAAGGTGTGTAGTTTTGAGATATTGTCAAAAAAATTCTTCCCTATGAATTTTGACAATCCTCTAGCAAAATAGAAATTTCCTATAGCAAATTAGGACAACAAGAAAAATAAATGGGAAATTCTTAAGAATATTTGGTGAAGGTTGTGGATGGTTTGGAAATGGATGAGAGTGATGTGGGAAAGATTCCTCGTTCCTCTGAAGATGCATGCATTGGACTTAGAGCCAAATATGCAAGCTAACCTATTTATTTTTTTAAGGATTTTCCTGCATATTCATCATGATAAGAAGGACATTTCCTATATGTATTTTTACTTTTCTCTTTTTTTTTCTCTTTTTTCGCTAGGCCTACTAGCTGCCTCAATGAGGTTTTTAACTAGTAGGTTTGCCTAGGCGCCTCAAAAGAGGTTTTAACTTGGGATATTATTTATTTCCTCATTTTTCCGACCCATTGATTGCCTCATGGAGATTTTCAGTCAACGAGCCCATCTGAGGCACCTCAAAGGAGGTTTTCACCTAAGATTTTATTTTTCTTCTTTTTTTCTCTTTTCTCCTTTCTTATTGATTTTTCCTATACTGCTCTAGTTGAATAAAGAAAATCTATTTTGAGTATAAAAATACCTCCAATGGATCCCTGTGCATATCAAGATGACGAATTAAATTGTGTGTAGGATCAAAAGATGTGCGTTGACATGTACCTGAATATGAGAGACCAACTGCTTCGACTGAGATGAGATCAAGAATTATTGAAGAAGAGTGTGTTGTTGCAACTTAGTGATTACTTGGAACTAAATTTCAATATAGTTGTGACGTTCATGGTTCACTTGCTCCATTGGTTTCTCTCCATTAAATATGGTCCATGATTCCTTGTTTCCTTTGGATCTTCTTCTTTTGGATGTTATTTTCCAACGACATAAAAAGAATCTGTTTTTGCAATACACTTCCTGATCTAAATTGAATACAATTCAGATCAAGAGGATTTGTTTGGAAGTATTGTACCTTAACATTGTAAGTGGTTTGAGTTACTATATTGTTTGGGTTAGGAAATGGTTGTACAGATAGTTGAGTGGGAGTGAATATTTGAGATGGATGTGGTTGTGGTGGAGGTGGATAATATGGATAGCATGGAGTTGGGTATGGATGATATTGAGGATATTGTGGATTTATCCCATAAAGTCCTTGCCAACCTTGTTTCCAAGATTTATTTTGGGGTTGAGATGGCCAAGGTTGCCAAGGAAATGGTGTGTTCCATTTACATTGAGATGGATGTGCATAACCTTGAAATTGTGAATTATATTCTCGCATAATATCGGGTTGGCTCAGCTGCCATGGTCCTCTTGGAGCTACATAGCAAAGCTATTTTGTTGATTGACTTTCTCCAATGTCTTCTTGGTAAAATTCCTTCAACCTTGGTAGTGATGGGAAATAATTAATAGCATGTGATTCTGCATGGATAAAATAAAAATCAACATCTTCTTTTTGCTCATTTTGCATTCTTAACATTTTTACTTGTTTATTAAGATTACTAATAATTCTTGTTTTAAAATTATCAAGCGATTTTCCAAGTTTATGTTATGAAACTAGCTCAAGAAAAGATAGAAAAGATAGTTCAACGCCTTAGAATTCAGCCTCTTCGAGTGGGAAACCTCCTTAACATTACATAAATGAACAATTCTTGGATGATTCAAATGAAAAAACCTCCTTTCTATATATAGGAGTCTAAGGAGTCACAATATAACCCAACTGACCTAACAATAATAATATAAAACCACAGAAATAACAATAGAGGGATTCTATGGGGCACAATAATAACAATATGGGGACAATAAGGGCACAACAATATTAATAAGGGATACAAATACAATAGTAATGGGGTAATCACTAGTATTATAGGGACCCAACATGCCCCTCTCCTTAAAAAAAAGTGTTGTCTTCAACACTTAAGTAGTTCTAGATGTTTCTGTATAAAATTCTCATCCTCCCATGTGGAATCTTCAGTAGATAAGTTCTTGCACTTGATAAGATACTCTGGAATTGATAGATTTCATAGCTGTCGAGTTCTTGTTTCTATGACTGCTTCTGGTTCCAATATAATTTTTCCTTCCTCGTCAAGTTCTGGAAATATTGTTTGAACTGGGAGCTTATCGCCTATAACCTTCTTTAAAAATGGAACATGGAGAACTGGGTGCAATCGAGGAGCTGCAGGAAGCTCTAATTTGTATGCCATAGTACTAATCTTTTGCAACACCTTGTACAGACCATAATACTTTGGTGATGATTTATTATCCTTCTTAGCTTGCTTGAGGGACATTTGCTTATATGGTTGTAGTCGTAGGAATACGAAATCAACTACATCAAAACTTCTTTCGCTGCGATGTTGATTTTCCTGTTGTTTCATTCTATTCTGTGCCAACATGTGGTTATCCTTTAAGAGTTGTTGTTGATGTTCGATGTGATGTTCTTCGTCATTCTTCCATTCCTCCCTTGCTTCGTTTATCCAATCTGGTTTGATAATAGAAATTGCACACAACAATGCTTCCACATCCTCATCCTTTCTTGAGAGTGCATCTGCCACCACATTTTGCTTCCCTTTTTTGTAGATGATTTCAAAGTTATAAACCCACATCTTTGTGACCCATTTTTGTTGCTCTTCAGAGGATAATATTTGTTTTAAAAAGTATGTAAGGCTATCATGATCCGTTTTTACCTTGAAGTGTCTTCCCATTAGGTGGGGTCACCATTTGTTAAGTGCAGGTAGTATTGCCAACATTTCCTTCTCATAAATACCTTTGTGTAAAATCTTTCCCTTGATTGGACAACTTTTAGAAGCAATGGTTCTTTAATCTTGCATTAAGACAACAACAATTCCATTTCGTGAAGCATCACATTCCACAATAAAAGGTTTTTATGAAGTATGGTGTAGCTAAGGCCGGTGCTTGGCAAATTGCCTCTTTAAGATGTTCGAAGGCCATCGTTGATTCTGGAGTCAATGAAAATGAATCTTTCTTCAATAAAGTTGTTAGAGGTGTTGCTTCTGGAGTCCATGAAAATGCATCTTTCTTAACAAACTTGCGATAATACCTTGTCAACCCGAGAAATCCTTTCATATGCTTTATGGATGTGGGGATTTTCCATTCCTTGATGGCTTTAATTTTGCTAGGGTCTACCTTAACTCGTCCATGAGATACAATCTGACCCAGATATTCCAACTCTTATACTCCAAAGAAACATTTTGGATCTTTTTGCATATAATTGCTTCTCCTCCAATAGTTGTAGCACCCTGTCAACATGTTCAGAATGATCCTTCCAAGACTTGTTGTAGATTACTATATCATGAAAAAATACTAACACAAATTTTCAAGGAAGGGTTTGAAAATGGAATTCATCAAACCTTGAAATGTAGAAGGTGAATTAATAAGGCCAAAAGGCATGACCAAAAAATCATAATGACCCACGTGTGTTCTAAATGCTATTTCTGGAATGTCTTCAGTCTCATTTTGATTTCATGATATCCTAGACGAAGATCCAACTTGGTGAAGTAAATTGATCCATGCAACTAATCCAGCAATTCATCAATGATGGGAATGGGAAACTTATCTTTAATAGTGAGTTTGTTGAGCTCCCTATAATCCATCATGCACCATGATCCATCCTTCTTGTGCACCAATACTACTAGAGCAGACAAATAACTTTGACTAGGTTTAATTATACCAGCCTCTAGCATTTCTGCAACCATACATTCAATTTCGTTCTTTTGGGCATAGGGGTATCTATATGGCCTAAGGTTTGGAGGAACACTTCCTGGAATCAGATCAATAGCATGATCATGATCACAAATAGGTGGAAGACCTTTGGGAGTCTTAAATACCTCGGAATGATTTTCCAAGACTTTTTGGAGATCTGGAGAAATAGATGATTTCTACGTGGAAACATCTAGTTAACATAATTGTGCAATTACACCTCTTTGTTCCTTTTTTAGAAGCTTTGTCATACTGTTACAACTGATTATCCTTCCCAGTTTCCCTGCAATACACCTTAATTAAATATCTTTTCCTTTTGTAGAAAATTTCATGAAAAGTTCTTGAAAATTAAAAGCATAATACCCAAGGATTGTAGCCATTGGACTCCTAGTATAGCATCAACACCTCCCATTGCAATGGAAAGCATTGGGCTAGTAAATACATATTCTCCCATGGATAGCTTGATATTATGGCACTTTCTAGAGCAATTTATTGTTCCTCCATTTGCAACCATCACTTGACACTCTGGTGCTTGATATAGGAAGCAATTCAATTCTTTTGCTACCTTGCAATGAATAAAATTGTGGGTACTTCCTGAATTAATCAACACTATTACCTTTTTCTTCTTGATTTTCCTTCTATCTTGATGGTTTAAGGAGTGGTAATTCCAGCCAATGCATTACAATATATGGTCGGATTCATTTCTTCTTTATATAGGCTTTGTTCCTGGAGTATATCCTCTTCTTTTGACCTTTCTTGCTCCTTTTCTTCTTCCTCTTCACAATTTATGTAGAATAATTTCTTCTCAGCACACTTATGACCTTTAGTGTATTTGTTGTCACAACTGTAACAAAGCCCTTTTGCTCTTTTTTCTTCAAACTGTTTTGGTGTTAAACTTATAGGTTGTGGAAGACTAGGGGGAACAACACTTCCATCTTTATAGTTGTGAGTGGTATGTTTCCTGGTTGCCATAATTTTGCTTTCCATTTTTCTTGCTAACCTGAATGCCTTATCTAATGAATCAGGTTCCCAAAGGCGAACATCATGTTCGATATTATCCTTTAAAGTCCCTATGAACACATCAATTCTATGCTCCTCTGGAATATTTTTTACCCTTATGTTCAATTTTTGGAACTCCTCAATGTGCTCCATTCTTGAACCCTTTTGTTTGAGACTTATCAATTGGCTAAAAAAAGTGTTGCTTTTTGTATCTTCATAATGTGCTTTCAATTCTACCGTAAAAATTGCCCAAGTGATAATTTGTTTATGAGAGGAAAGCCATCGATACCATACGAACTGATTTGGTTCCAAATATAAAGTTGCAATACGTACCTTTTGTGTGTTTTGCACATTATTGAGATTGAAAAATTGCTCCATTTGTAATATCCATGTTGTGGGATCCTTGCCAGCAAACTTCCTCATATCGATTTTTGGAATATGGGGGGTCTTCGATCCAACATTAGAGTCTATGAAATCATTATTAACATTTCTTTTGTTTGCATCATGAGTTTCCTTTACTACCCTTTCACCATTAGTAAGTATTTCTTGTAGAAAATTTGTCAAATCTGTCTTCAAATTTTCCATGCCTGTCATCAAATTTGTCTTCAAATCTATCCTCAAATCGTCCATCTTAGCTTCCACACCATTCATTTTAGCTTCCATGCCCTTTATCTTAGATTCCACGCCATTTATATTAGCTTCTGTTAGCTTTTGTGAGAGTGACATTTGTTGCACTTGGTCTTGTAATTTTGATATATCATGTAGCATTTCTTCCTCTTCTTCATGAGTCATGCTAGAGATTTCAGGTTGCCTACTAGGTGTTTTCATTTTCTTTCCTCAGGGCATGAGTTACCGATAATAGTTCTCTACTATGCCCTTTGAATTCCTTCAAAATAATTTTTCAAACTAAGCTTAAGCAAAAATTTAAAAAAAATCTACACACCTTTTTTCACTTTGTAGGAGCTCGATATTGCCTCTGATGTATCTCTGTAATTTCGGATCATCCAGTTCTGAAATTGTGATTTGCAGTAGCCCTTTGTGTCCTATTTCTAATGCCACCAGTCTGATCCAAATTGGATTCTCCAAGGAAGAGTTATGCCAAATCTCCCACAGTGACCTGATTATAGACTAGTACAATAGAGCGAACTTGTACAATGTGCCACATGTCCCCGTTTCGAACTTAGGCTTTGAAAAATATATACACAAAACTACAGTCCATCCTCTTTCTACACCTTCTTACGATATTTCAGTCTAATGCTCAGAGAGAAAGTTATGATGATTTTGGCCAGGTCACCTTTTTGGAATGTAATTCAGGAGTCTGCAAAAAGACCAACTTCCTCAGATCATATCTCAGCAAATATAGCACAAAAAGATTTGAAATTAGGACCCTAGGTTCAGTGTGAATTCTTCTCAAATGGGGCTTTTTTTTTCTTTTGAAATGTCGCAGAAAAAGGTTATAGTGAAAATGCCACGATGACCTATTTGGAGCAGCGAAAACCTAGAATCCAAAACTCTGATACCAAATGTTATGAAACCAGCTCACAAAAAGATAGAAAAGATAGACCAACACCTTAGAATTAAGCCTCTTTGAGGGGGTCAAACTCCTTTACATTACGCAAATGAATGATTCTTTGATGATTCAAATGAAAAAACCTCATTTCTATATATAGGAGTCTAAGGAGTCACAATATAACCCGGCTAACCTAACAATAACAATATAAAGCCACAAAAATAACAATAGAAGGATTATATGGGGCAGAGTAATAACAATATGGGGACAAATAGGGGCACAAAAATATTAATAAGGGATACATATACAATAGTAATGGGGTAATCACTAGTATTATAGGGACCTAACATGTAATAAGTTGTTTTAGGGTTCTAATATGTTGGCTCCTAAAACAAGTAAGCAAGATGAGGAAAAATTGCAGCAACATACATCATTATTGAATGGTGATGGGAACAAGATGTCGGTGCTAAAGAGTGCAAAGGTTAAAGATAAAGTGTCAAAGAAATTTGACAAAGAAGGTATAGGTTCCACAAGTTCTTCTTGGGGTTTTCAAATTGGTGCATGGCAATGGTAAAAACACTTAGTCAAGAGTCGAGCCAAGTACAAGGCAAGACAACCTAAACATTGTCATGTCAACAATGTTCAAGGTGAGAAGAATTTCAAGTTTTTTAAGTTTCCTTTGATTGATGACTGAGGAGGGAATATGTTTGTTCCTTCAGGGATATTTTGTTGTTCTAAAAATTCTAGGAAATTGCAGCAAGATGGTATCTACAACAACAAGACAAGGTCTCCATAATCAAGGAAAAAGATCAGATTTCATGAAAAGATCAAATTGTTAAATTCAGGAAAGTTCTAATGGGTTGAGACTAGAAGGGTGAGGGGTTTATATCCTCATCTAATTGTTTAGTAAAAGAGATATTTTGGGGTCCAAAAGCTTCCAGTGGGGAGGAGTGATCCGGTGGATAAAAAATATGCTTAAATTTCAAAGTTGTCAGAATGGATGGAAACCTATATGGTTGGATATATCTTGGTGATATGAATCCAACGCTACTTGTTTCACTTAAATATAACATTGGATGCTTCTAGAAATGAGTTCTGATTGATTTGTCAAACATGAGATTTTTGGCAAAAAAAGCGCAGCCAAACTCAAGATCGAGTTCCTAGAGGATCATGACCTATCGTGTGAAATTACTGTTGATAAGTCGTCGGCCTAGTATGTACTACATCAGGTTTGATTTTTCCATTCATGTGGTTTTGCAAAGCGAAATGTAGTATCAAAGTTTCTGGACTGACAGTCTGATTGTACATTGTTGGCTAGTGGTACGATGCCACGTGGCCTCTCCTAATTGGTTCAAAAAATTGAATTTTAACACCTTGTGATAGCTTGATAGGTGGCACTATTTTATTAGTTCGAATTTGGTTGAGTTGGGCGATCTTTATTGGAGGTTGATTGGTGGATGTGGACCAACCAAAAGTTTCCATGTGGCCCAACTAGAGACTGCCGTGGCACTTGGTGGCCACCAAAATTTGGTTAATGTAAAATTACATCTCATGGGGTTCAAAACCATGACCTGGTTAAGCTAACTACAACCTCCATGTGTGGACCACACTCTGTTGTTGATTATACTTGGGGCACAAATTGTATTTGAATGTTAACATTTGGCGCATTTGGGGAGGGGGTTGGGCTCAGGCCTAGCCCCCGACCACCCCAGCGCCATGGGACCTTGGGTAGGGGGCCAAGGGCTAGGCCCTAGCCTAGCCCCATGAGTGCATTACAATTGTGACCCTAACTGCAACTAGCTGCCAATGTAGCAACACTATGACCACAGGGCGAGAACTGTGAGAGGAGGAGAGGGGTCAACCCTAAGGGGCCAACCCCAGGCCCATATGCCCATAGGCCGAGAATCAAGGGCACAAAGGTATGGGGCCTACTCACGAGGGCCAGCCCTAGGTCCCATGGAGAACCACATGACCGAGGGAGTGCACAGACAAGGGCTAGACAATGGCTGAGTTATTCCTTGGCCATTAACACCAAGTCCTTCTTGTTCCTTTTACCTCATCATGGTAAGGAGTCTCATGTTTTTCCCTGTAATGGGTATCTCCACATTTACAACATAAATAATACTATGTGAAGATGAAACTGGAAAGAAATCCACATCTTTTACCTCCATTGTTGATCTGTAAAGAACTGATGAGTGCTTCTCATCATGTGTCATTGATGGTTCATTGGTTGTTTTAGAGCATTCCCAAACCTCCTTCTTGTCATATCCAAGTCCTATATGTTGAGGTAATTCCTCTACTTGGATGGTGTTTATGATTCCCTGGCAATTAATGCTGAGGCCCTTTCCCTGATACCCCATTCTCTTTAATAGTTTGAACCTAATTCCTGTAGTATGGTTTTCAAAAATGGTGAAATCATCATTAGGATATCTGGAATTTTCAGGGAGGAGCATGTGCCTAGATTACCTATAGAGGAATGTATCAACTTGTTAAGAGATCACAGGTGATATCAATGGCTAGAGATAGATTCAGATGAAACATCGAAAGAGGATGAGGGGCAAGATGGAAAAATAGAGATGGCAGGAGGAGGGATAGAGAAAATATCAGGGGAGTCCAAAGGGGGCAAGTAATCAGGTAAATATTTTATCTGAAAAAATTTACATCATAGGGAGGAGCATGTGGATATCAAGATGATGCAATATATGCAGAAGGAGAAGAGGGAATAGGATAGGAATCAGTACTTGGAAAACACAAAGAATCTACGGAGCATGCCTGGTGACCCTAGGAGAAGGCGGTGGTGGAGGACCAACAAGTTTTCTTTGATGTGCCACAAATGATCTTGATTTCAATGTCCCCAGCCTCAGCACCTATTGATCCCTTCACGTGGTCTTCACAACCCTTCTAGTGTCCTCCAATGCCTCCTAAGAATGGATTTCTTTTGCCAGCAGAGGGCACTCTTTGAAAAAATGTCCCACCTTGTGATAGAGGTGACAGTGAAAAGGAACTCCTTGGTAATACAGAATTTCAAGCCTGGTAGTGTTCCTTCAAAGAACATACACATCCTTCTCCAGACATTCTCTGGTATCCAAATACACGAAGATACGAGGAAAGGCCATTTTTCCAGTATCAATGAAAGACTTATCATGATCGAGGTGAGTCCCCAGGGTTTTCCCAATGTGCTTAAAAATGTCGTTCAAACTTAGATGTAGCGGAAATCTAGGCAGCTGAACCCAAATTGGTCCACCTCCCAATTGTTCACAGTTTAGATCAAAGAGGGGACTCCATCTTTTGATAAGAACATGAGCCATTTCTATATGCGAGTATTTGGTGAGGACCTAGTCTGCATGTTCTGAACTACTGAATTGGAGTGAGGACCATCCTTTTGACATAATAACCATTACAAGCAAAGTGTCGAGAATACGACCCCAGATCTCTGAAATCCATTTATGTAGGTGAGATATAGAGTAGTTGTTGTCTCAAATCGTTCCAACTAGAACCCTACTTGTAGTACTAATGACCTCTGCCATTAGAATCCCTTCACCAAAAATAAGTTGGCTACCCTTGTTGCTTACCTTAATGCATTTAGCTTTTTTTATCCAATTGTTGTGATAGCCAACTTTTGGGGGCAATGCTTCAGTGGATGGCGCCTGAGAAGAAGTACTATTCTTGGAAGGATTAGGGGGCTTATCAGGTTGCGGGATGGGGGCACCTTTTAAATAGAGAGGGGAGTGAGGAGAAGATACAAAAGGGAGGCGGGTGGGGAGAGATCATAGAGGGGAGCGAGTGAGTGAAGAATACATGTAAGCCCTGGAGGGTCTCAGATCACCAGAGGAGGGCATAGATGGGTGAATGTCAAGGCATGATTGAAAAAATGAATCAAGGAAGGACATCGATGGGAAAATCAGGGATGTTAGAGAGTAGAGTGTCATCACGATAGTAGTGAAATGACGAGCCCTAAAAGACTTGATATACAAATGGAAAAGGCACCAAAATCATAAGGTTAGGGTTGGAAAGAGAATAGGCCTGATAAACCCTAGATTTGTTGACCAGGGAGATTGGAACATCACCTACCGCTGATGATTCCATGGATACTAGCTAGTGAGGAGTCTTAGTCCAAATGGATGTAGACCCATACAGGTCCTCTGATAAATATATGAGATCGATATCCATCAGTCACTCCAAAAAGAGTTGCAGTTGTTCGGTGCTATGATACAAGACCAGTCGTTAACAAAACACTTGGTATATTGAGCTCAGGTCCCAACATTGTGCATCTGACATAAGCCTCGACTAGAGGTGGAAGGAAAAACATTTCACATAGACACTCCAATCAGATGATGTAGCTTAATTGTGATCTCGTGAAGGTTGCAGGGTCAAGTTTGATTGCGTGGTCAGAGCTTGAGCCATTTTTTCCCAAAGAGATCATTCATGAAACATGGATCTTTATAAGAAAAACGTATACAATTTTTCTTTGTAAATATTTTGTAAACTTCATTATACAAATAATAAGAAACTTAAAACTTTAGGAGGCACATTATCTTAGTTAAGGACCATCTTAATGAATATTGGTGCCAAGCGACATGAGAAACCAATTCCCCAGCTGAGAACTAACTCAATGAAATATAAGCACAACCTATGTCTTCAATTTTGTCCTTAGATCTATCATCAATAACTTTTGGTCCTCAAAAAATTCTTAATGAGCTTTCATCTAACCATGCAACCCATAGGTTTGTGCCTTCAAGCTTGATCATAACCACTTGACCTGTACAAGTTAAATTTCTACTCCTCAACTAGTCTTCTTGACTTGGCTCTTTAGACTTGATTTGTGACAAGCTAGTTATTTGTATTTGATCAAAAAGAGGTTGTAATATTCATCACTTAAACTTCCTCAACTCTTTCTGTTAACTATTCAACTGACAATAATTAGGCTTATTATATGTTCAAATAGAAGGCCTTCCCACCTGGTACGTTGTACTAATCACTGTAGATTTCCTTCCACTATATAAGGCTTTTCAACAGAATTGGAACCATACATTGTTGGCTTATATGGGTTTGACCCAGGTTTGGAAGAATTATTAAGCCAAACAAATCCTGTAGCCACCGGCCCTTTCGACAATAGCCCGCAGAGCATGGACTGAGGTCTCACCCAAGTTAGTAGGGAAGGGTGCTGAAACCAGGTTTCTGCACCCTTGGGATGTCCTGATGTGGTCTTAAGGGGTCACACACCATTCTGTAGCCCCGCACTACTCTACTTCCGAGTAGATCCAAGACAAGGCCATTCCACAATACTTATTACTTAATGAGTTATTACAGATCAGATTTACTTGTTCCAGTCTTTAAGAAAACTTTTAATCAAGATAACCAGTGCGCGCATTAAAAAGAGGTACATATTTACATAAACCCATAACATACACATAAAAAAATAGAAATATCAACCATTCATTAATCAAATCCATAATAGTGTAGATTTAACATAGTATTTTAAAACCAACTTATCTTTATTCTCTTCCTTGCACACTTAGCTCCAACTTATCTTTATTCTCTTCTTTATAAAACTAGATTTGCCTTGCACACTTAGCTCCAGGGGTCCATGCACACAACTGCAGACTCTACCAGGCCTCTATGCACACAGCTGCAGAGCCTCTATCTACCCACCACACCCTCAACTCGGACTTACAGGTGCACATATAATCTTCATAAACCCATAGCACTATGATCATTCAAAACTCGATAAAAACTACTTTCCTAACCATAGAGTCTCACTCTATTTATACATTTCCATGGTATATGGACCATGGGTAGGCCGACTCGCTTTCTATTATTCTACATTATCTTTGGGAAGAAAACCCTTTGACTTGGCTCATTATCATTCATGCTCCATGCACTTCCTAGAGTCCTTTACCATGCCTTTTCCCAAAATTGCAAGCTATAAGCCCTAAAACTGTTGCGCGGGCCCTCTGCTCCCCAACAGTCCCCCAACATAATCATCGTGACTCGTCCTGAGTCACTTGGCTGGTGTGACAATCTCTTCGTGGAGGTTGGTTAGCAACTTCTGCACTTCACTTGTACTTGCAGCAAACTCCTCTGCCATCTGCTATACCTGTTTAGCGCATGCCGCCAATACATCTGTCTCTATCGCAACTGCTTCCTCGGGTGAAAATTCTTCTTGCATGTGTGCCACCTTACACTAGGAAGTAGTGGAAACCATGAATGCCTCATCAATACATGGCTGGAGTCATTCCTTGATTACAATTTCCTTCTATCAGGCAGGATCAGCTTGTAGTTTCAGGGCCTTGGTCTCCCTCATCTTGGCCAACCACTACGTAGTAACAACTGTCTGTGTAGTCCCTCTGGTAGTATCATAGGCTTGTTGGAGCTCTCTTGCCTCTGTTTCCAGTCGCTATAGGGTTGGATCTTCCTGAAGTGAAGTGAGTGTAATAAACAATTGTGTCAACGAGTTGGTGCATTCCTTCATGGACCATGTGATTGTTTCCTGCCCTGGGTGAATGAGGCTTTTGCGTTTCTCAGTGACTACTGGTGGTGTCAAAGGCAGTACCTATAATTTTAGTTCTGCAATTTTCAACTTAAGTTCCAATTGAATCCTCGAGGCTTCCTCCTTTGCTACATGAAACCCACTAGCCAGCTTGTGGATTCAGACGCCAACAGGCAACTCAGTCGCAATCTCCAGTTTAGGGGCACTCAAACATGCTTACCCTACAAGTTGCTCCAATTGCTAACTCTGGGCAAAGGCTTCGTCCCTTTGGAGGCTCAACTATTCTATATTAATCTTTTGTTCGTTGAGTACTGTTTCACGTGCCCTTCTTGAGTGCGGAGCTCCATCATGGCACTGTCCTGGAGCTGGTACAAGCTTGGGCGTGGGAGGGAAACCAAGTTTAGTCCTAGCCCCATAAGCCGTGCTAGCATGACTCTGTCCTCTGCATTTTCTGTTATCAGTGCTCCTGCTAGAATCATAATAGTGTGAGCCATTTGGGCCTTCAGCACTGGCTCAGTAGCTAGCATACCGGGAACCACATGAGGATCGTTGGTGCTCATTGGCACTACCTGTATCCCAAGTTCCTATAGCTCTGTGCGGAGCTCCCCAAACACAATCTGATGCTCTGACATGGCCTTGTCAATGGCGTCCCGAGTGACCTCATGAATAGTGTCCCCTATGTCACCGAGGTCACCCTCGGTCAAGGTTGTCAGTTCTCCATCCCATTTAGAAGCCTTGGCCTTCTTTTGTGGATTTGTCTGTTCTGTCGGTAGTGGTTGTTTTAAAGGCACCCTCGTGGTGGTTGATGGTGTTTCTTCCGCGGCCGTCACTATGGGTACCTTTTGATTACTTTTGTCCTTTTTCGTCGTAACCCCTCCTACTAGTTCCTTTTTTGTTGAAGGATATGTTGCCTCCTGGGCCGCTTGAACCTCCGCAGCATGTTGTTCATTCTGCTTTTGCTATGCTACATGCTTAGCTTCATCCTTCTGCTTCTGGATAGCAGCCTTGTTATGCCCCACTGCATCTGGTCTGTACTATTTCAGTGGCCAAATATCCAATACTACATCAACAACGTCATCAATAACAATTAACGACATTGTGGTCCATGTTTTGTTGGGGTCCTTGCATACCTAGATGTAGATAAAGTGCATGTCCGCTTTAACCTTAGCAATGTGCTTCACACTTTCATAAATTTTAGTGGACAAGCAGGGTTGCTCGTTAATCCATTGTCACACATTCACTTCCATCAGTATCCAAAAGATCTTGATGCCCTGGGCTCGTACAACATCCCTTGTCACCCAAAGTGATGCATATCTTGCGGCTTCTTGCCAATCCTGGGTCTAAGGTGGGAAACTGGCTGTCTTTGGGTAAGTTAGTGGTAACCAACACAATGGACAACAACAGCTATGCATAATGGAAGGTCTTTCCCTCCTCTTGGACCTCCTGATAGTTGGTTAAGAACTCTTCACAAATGAACTACGGCCAATTGAACCGTTCTCCAGCTACACATTCCTCAGCGAGTGTAATCACTACCACCAGAACCTCGATGCCACGGAATTTCCACATCACTTTCCCTGCCAGCAACTGGGTAGCAATGCGGATTTCTTTATTTGAAATGCTATCAATAATGTACCCTCGCTTCCCCTTCTCGAGCTTATATTTCTTTTCAGGGTTTCTATCATCATTACATCACTACTCTTATCGACGATTTCCTGGGGGTCTCTTCCATCACAGGGAAGCTATGACATCCTATGAATGAATTCGGTTGTGATGCGGACGGGTTTGCTGATCCATAAGATTCCATCATGTACCAAACAGAGAAACTGTCTGATGAGAAACATTGTGATAGGGGGTCAGAGAAAGTAGGGAATGCACAAGAGACAGAGCAACCCAACATTTTCCACCTTTCGCAGCCAATCCTTTGGCTAAAGTGTCGTAACTGTCCCTTTCGCACTCTGCTCCATTAGCTTTCCAGTCGCCAAATGGGGAAATTTTGTTGTATTGCAAGGTCCCAGTCTTCAAATTTCATTGTCGCAATGCGGCTAGTCATTGAGCTCTCAACTGGAACCCCTTTTGGAAGAGACGAGCTGATGAGGATATTATCGACTTCATCTAGATTGGTAGGGACCTTAGCCTTTCCTTTGCTTAGGAGCACATACTTAGGTCGTCGCGCTAGCTGGATAGTATCCCCGTCAGGGTTTATTTCTTCGACATATGTTGGAGGGCCCTCTTCCTCCTCGTCACTTTCAATTGTAACAGTTTTACCCTTTTCTTCCATTGTGAGCTGGCTAAAGTGCCGATTGCATGGTGACCTTCTTACTGGTTCTGGTACCTAGGGGTCCTTCTTGGTCCGTGGCGTCCTAGGTGATTTAGGGAGTTTGACTGTCTATGATGGGGGATTCTGTGGACTCTCCTTGGTAGGGTTTATCGACATGAGGAATGACTCTCAGTATTCCTTTAGCAGTGCCTGAAACCACAGGCTGTCCACCATTAGTTTTTCATTCATCTGGCTCTTCTTGTTTGGAACCCAAGGCGTTCTATTCTTCAACTGAGAAAACTTTGTGTTGTGCCCATTTTCTCGTGTGTTGTATATGATTTCAAATTCAAAGTTGACCATTCGCCCTCCCCGTGGCTCATTAATGCAATGTTAGCGGTTATCCTTTCACCTTAATTTCCCACCGCTCACTCCTATGTGTGTTAATTGGGACATCTTATCATGAACAATATTTGCAATGGTTGCCTTCCATCCCTCCCTTGTGGCAGCACAGTCCCTGGTATGCGGATGCGTCCTCTGTGTGTAACTGGTCTTGTGCATGATGACTACATCGCCCAACTTTCCTATAGCCTATTTTATAGTCCCACACCCTCTTCCAACTATGTGGGGTGTCGAGACTGGGGCTCTTATAGATAGTCAGGTGGGCGCACATATCGTGCAAGCCTTCCTCGACCTTACTAGCCTATGCTGCGAGAACCATTCGCATTCTGTTGAGTCTGAAATCATATTGTGGTCTGTGCTTCCTTGTGCCCTACGGTACAGCCACATCCATGCTAGTAGGGTTGTGGCTTGTCCTAGTAGTGTAGGAAAGCTGGTCATGTCTGGTTCCTTCACTAGCTCTTTCATGTGGTCGATGTGAGTGAGTGCTAATTTTACTTTCTCAATTGCGTCATCCAGACTCGCACTTTTCTCTCGGAGTCTGGTCCTTGTTTCTTCTAACTCGTAAAGTTTCATTTTTCCGTGCTAAATGGCTTCCCATAGTTGTTGAATCTCTTTAAATAGGACTTTGTGTTCAGGTCAGACTGTAGGGGCACCGACCCATTCAGTTATGGATAGAGTTCTCTTAACATACCCTGCTCTGTGTATGGTCTTGTCAGCCTAGCAAATCCTTCTTACCTGCTAATTTAGGTGGGTCGATGGTTGCACATCCTACAACCCTACCCTTCATGGTGGATGGATGACCACCTTGCTCTAGCATGGCTGTTGTGCTCATACCCGCAACTGCCTTTTACTTCACAGCCTCGTTGGGGCACACTACTTTAGTGTGTGCGGTACACCTTTTGACGCACCACGCTGCTTTCGGGCTATGATTGGAGTGCCATGGTTGACAAACTTCCCTTCATCTATAGCATCGTTATTTTTTAGGCTTTGTCTCATTTCAGTGGTAACACCTCGCAATGAACTAACCATCCTATTACAGCTAAGTGTTGTGATTTTGTGCAATTGGTTCTATTCGAATCTAAGTTGTAGGAACTATCACACTCCCATGAGGTTCTTCCATCCTTTATGGGATTCACCTAGTCCTGATATTGTGTTGTTATTTGGTAGATGCAGTCCATTTCATCGTCATTGTCCTCATCGTGCACTAGTTTCGTATAGCGCTCTCCTTTAGCTAGGTCCAGTGGAACTATTACCTATAGTGACTTCTTTTCTAATGTCATTTTTCATATTTTTAAGTTGATGACTCCATTCATGTCCATGGCCCAATCAATTCCAAGCAATGCAGGGTAGGGATTACTATCATCAATAATTTCTATTACTTCGAAGTCAGTTTGTGTACTTATGCCCTCAATGTCGACTGTCACCCCTCACAGTCGACCCATCAATAAGATCTTTTTCTGGTTGGCCATCCTTAGTTGAATCGAAGACCATTGTAGTGTAGGCCTACCCATGCGTTCCCACATTTTCTTAGGTAATATATTCAAATCCGAGCCCAAATATAGAATGACCTAGTCCATCTCGTACTCGTCGATTTGCACAGTCATTCTCATCTCTTTTCTGGTATGCAGAGCATGTCTTCCTAGTTTCCGGACTATGCATAGCTCGCCCGACCTTGCGCACTTGGTCATCAGCTCCTATAGTCCTTTAGCAGCTTTACTGTCAAGAACAACTTCATGCATGTCTCTAAAAAGCTAGTAATCATGGAGTGATCCATTCCTGGCTCAAGTGGGTACCTCCTACCTAGAGTAGAGATGTCTATGAAGCTCTTTGGAGCTTCCTTGGGCATCCCCTTTCTCGTTTCACCTCAAATTTAGATTCCCTTGTAGGGGCGTCACACCCCTTCACATCTCCTGCAATCTCTTTCTGCACATCTGCTCCTGTGGTGGTGTCGCTCCTTAATACCATGTTTATGCTGGGGTCCTCTTCGCGTGGTTCCGATCTCATCATTTGGACATTTTGAGTTGGGGTGGGCTGTAACACTCCCTTCTCATGCATCTGGGAAATTAACGTTAGACAATCTACCATTTCATGATAATCATAATATGGACAAGAGATCCTAGTTGGGTTAGTGCAGTTGTGAGCATAGTGCCTTGGCCCTCCACAGTTATAACAAATTAGTTTTCTGTGCTCTCGCCCAGGCCCCATTCCTCTTCCTCAGCCACGTCCCTAAAATCCCTCGTGTGACCCTGCGACTAGGTCAAAACCTTGTGCTTCAGTTTGCAAATGGTAGGTCGGGGTCCTTTCCATCATTAAGTCATACCTTCGACATGTTCGCTCATCATGACCCACTGATCTACAAAAGTTGCAACACAGTTGCTGCAGGGTCTGGGTATACTTATGCAATAGGTGGCAATTATCAGTTGCATGTTTTCCACTCACTTGACAAATCACACACTAGAGCACAGGTGCCGCACCTGGCCCTGCTTGTACCTCCAGCTTTATTAGCATCGGTCCCCCCCACCAGATAGTTCGAAAAGATGGGGCAGTGGTCCTTGTCATGTCCTTGACTCTTGCATTTAATGCAGCCTACCTCTGTATGCGCCTCTGGGTGGGGCACCCTTTCTTGCTTCAAGCTTTGCATTTCTAAGGTCAATTTTTGTAGTTGCGCCTGGATTTGCTGAACTCCCAACCCAAGATCTTGTATTGGAGTTTCACGCAACCTCATTTTTGTCTTTAATGCTTCATCTTGGGTTGAGATCTTTTGTTGTGATAGAGTCATCCTCAAATGTGGTGTCAATGATGACACAAACCACATGCAATGTTGCGCATCTGTCAATGTAATTTTAGCCTCACGGATGATGCTTTTCAACCTCTGATCCAGATCCCACAGGGTTTCACTAGGAAACATTGCGATCTCCTTGAACCCAATAACTGACTGCACTTCTGATTTTGGTTGACCAAATTGTTTGTTTAATGCATCTTGGATTTCTGCTATTCCTGCAATCGGATGGTTGCTTGAGTATTTTATGTACCACATCAACGCGCGGTCCTATAGCGCGCTAACTAGGGTAGCCTTTTTTATGTTATCATCTGTTATGCCATGAGCTTCCCATATAGACCTTAACACAAACTAGAACTGACCTGGTTCCTTAGTTCCTACACCCTTAAATATCGACATCTTGACTGTGCTCGCCATCCCAACTATTGGTGCTGGTGGGGTTGGTGTAGATGGATTTGATGTAGGTGAAGTGGGTGGTGGCGTGGACAAAGGTGGTATTAGTGGAAAGTGCTCCTTAATCAATCAGACTACACTTCTTGGTGAGAACCTCGTGAGCTCCTCCTCTTTCTCCCATGACATAGAAATCAGAGTACTATTCTCTACCCCTCCTGTTCCTTGGTAACCTCTCCCACTCTGCGTTACGTCAGACATCAATAAACGCGCGTAATCTGTTTTTCACACAACAACATTTTAATACAAGTATTCAACGATTTGATATACTTACCACACAGACCTTGGAGGAATCGCCTTTCTGCTTCACTATAACTCATGGTTGTATCTATCGCGAACTCAATGATAAACCCTCCTATTACTCAATCCAACGAGTGATCTACTGCGCGTGCGATTTTATCTTCAGTGGCTTCTAGCCTGCACACTAGTTCTGGAGTCCACATAATAGGCTGATCTAGTCTGCACCTTCCCACACTGCCAGCTAACCTCGCCATCCACTCGTACAACTATATCAAAATTGTTGCGAAGAATATTTCGTGGATATCTTTGTATATGTAGCGGTCCAACCAATCCTCCAATATCCGCGGGTTTCTTTTTTCCTAAACCATGAACTCGTGGAGCTTCAAATCCAACCACTCTTCAATCTCTTTCTTTGTAGGGTTCCAGTGTTCCGACATCAGACATCCCTTAGGCAGATCCTGGTCTCGGCAACGGAACCATTTGTTGGCTTATATGGGCTTGACCTAGGTTTGGAAGAATTATTTAGCCAAACAAATCCTGCAGCTACCGGCCCTTTCGGCAATAGCCCATAGAGCGTGGACTGAGGTCTCACTCGAGGTAGCAGGGGAGGCTGCTGGAACTAGGTTTCCGCACCCTTGGGATGTGTTGATGTGGTCTTGAGGGGTCGTGCACTGTTCTGTAGCCCCGCACTACTCTGCTTCCGCACGGATCCGAGGCAAGGCTATTCCGAGGCAAGGCTATTCCTCAATACTTATTACTTAATGAGTTATTATAGATTAGATTTACTTGTTCTGGTCTTGAAGCAAACATTGAATCAAGATAACTAGTGCGCACATTCAAAAGAGATACAAATTTACATAAATGCATAAAATATGCATACACAAATAGAAATATGAACCATTCATTAATCAGATCCACAATAGTTCAGATTTAACATAATATTTTAAAACCAACTTATATTTATTCTCTTCCTTCATCAATACAACCAGATCTGCCCTTCGCACTCAGCTACAGGGGTCCGTGCACACAGCTACGGAATCTACCAGGCCTCTACACACACAACTATAGAGCCTCTACCTACCCACCACTACCCTCGACTCGGACTTACAGACGCACATATAATCTTCATAGACCCATAGCACTATGATCATTCCAAACTCGACAAAAAATGCTTTCGTAACCATAGAGCCTCGCTCTATTTATACATTTCCATGGTCTATGGACCATGGGTAGGCCGATTCTCTTCCTATTATTCTACATTATCTTTGGGCAGACAACCCTTTGACTTGAATCATTACCATTCGCGCTCCGTGCGCTTTGCGAAGTCCTTTACCATGTCTTTTCCCAAAATTGTGGGCTATGAGCCCCAAAACTGTTGCGTGGGTCCTCTGCTCCCCAACAAACATAGATTTACGACCTCAAATGTTTGCTTCCTACAACCTATCAACCTTTGCACTAAACACTCACCTTATGCATCCCCTAGGCCTATCACACATGTTTCCATGATAACCTTGTTCTTATTGCACTTATGTCAAAAATATATCTTGGTCTTTTCATCACTGTAACATCACAACTAATTCAGCTAATAGCTCCCTTAGAATTTCCTTAGCGAGTTAGACATAGTCCCTAAATATCCCTGCAATAAATCTCCAACAAATCTTTACAACCATGAAAATCACATGAGAATTTGTTCTATGACAAATATAAAACATCATATGCAAATTACACTTAAATTTAGCCTTCAAACAAGACTTGGAAGGGACCGTCAATGTAATAAAACTTTACCCCCAATTCAAACTTGAATTTCTACGTCAAAACTATTGGTCTCCACCTCCAATCTAGGTTTGAAATAATCTTTCAAACAACATAATTAAAGCACAAGAGCACACCTAAACCTTGGTCTCAAAAGGACTGAAGTTCAACCTTTAATGACTAAAATTCACCTTCAATATGCAGACAAATTAGCCTCTAGAATAGCTTTGCAACTTGTCTTCTAACTAGGATAATAAATGTGTGGGCAGAGTGTGCCAAAAATCATTCCAAAAATGTAGTAAAAATCCTTTACGTAGAAAACCTCTCAAAATTGCCTTCACATCATTTGGTTCAAGAGGTATAGACCTCAAAATTACTCTGCATGCTTAGATAGACCTCAAATGACTTGACTGAGTGATTATAAATGCTCCTTCCCATGCCTATTTAAAGTTTATTTGGGGTCCAGACTAGGTTGACTTGTTTAGTGACTAATCTAACTTGTCCACTAGCTGGGTTAACTTGTGCAATTGGAGAGATGTATAATAAATATTCACAAAATCATTTCTCCACAATCAAGACGAGTTAAATGGAGTGTTACATATTGTGTGAAAGGTATTGGAATAATATTTGAAAACATATTTATTTGATCCTAAATTAATTAAAAACATAGTAAATTACAGATATAACCATAAATACAGATATTTATCAAAAATAACAATTCATTTCATTAATATAAAAATATTAAACTATGCTTACAAACATAACGAAAATAAACTAGCTTGGGCGATTGGTAGCTTATCTTTGAGAAGCGATGTGGTGGCGACATGCCTCTGAATTATGTTACAATGAGGCTCAAGGGCCTATTTATTATTGAGAAATAAGAGAAAACCATAAAAACCAAAACCCTAACCCTAGTTTATGTGATGCCAAGATTTTGTGGGCCTCATTCGGGTTAGTTGGCTTAGTAGAAGGAAGGCCCAACATGTAATCCATGGGGATAGATTCTAAAGGTCAACTTTGAGTAGGTAGAGCAGTATAGAGGCCTTGCTTATTGATGGTTGTTTTGGAAATGGCACAGGTGGTGCAGGATCTAATGTACTTCCCAACATTTTGACGAAGTTTCGGATAATAAAAATAATTTTTCAATACCACCACTGTTTTCTCTACTCTTAAATTTCCAATGAACCAACTGTAGTGCACCTCCCAGATCATCTTGGCATTCTCCCTTGAATGAACACAAATACGTCCTAGGTGGCATGACAGTGCAACTTAAAGGTGAAAATTTTGAACTTACTTCCCTTTGAGGACTGTCTGATATGTGCTGCCAAATTTTGGATAGCTCGGGTAAAGTTGCAGTCACCACGAAGTCTCATGTCCACAAGAATCGAGCACAGTGATCAGCACCATGGTTGGTGGTCAACTGAGGCAGTCTATAACATCATTGGTGTTTTCCTTTTGTACATAATCTTCAAATGGAACTCTTGCAGGTAGGTGGGCCATTTTTGATGGAAATTGTTTTGTAACTTCCCTTGGGTTTGTATGAACTGCAGGGGTCGGTGGTCTATGTGGATGATTGTTTCCTTCCCTAGAATGTAATGCTTCCATTGACAGTAGCCTTGCACAATGTTTACATTTATTTTTCGTAAGTAGGATACTTTCAAACTGTCTCTGAAAGTGTCTCACTATGGTAAGCCATTGGATGCCCTTGTTGAGTAAGAACTACACTAATAGCATAGCCAGAGCCATTTGTCTCAATCTCAAATGGTTGTTGCAGGTTTGATAATGTGAACATAGTGCAGATCAGAGGCAATGCTTCAACTCGACAAATGCTTGGTGTTGGGCTTCAAAAAAAAAAAAAAATACTCCACCCTTGGTGACTTGACTTAAATACTAAGTAATATGAGATAACTGCAACACAAACCTGTGGTAGAAATTAGCAAGGCCCAAAAAGTTGTGGAGCTTTCTTAGAGTGGTTGGGTCTATCCAATCCCAAATGACTTGTATCTTGGCTGGGTCCACATGCATAACCTACTCATCAATGATGTATCCCAGATATTGAACCTGGGTCGTGCCAATAGTGCATTTCTCCAAGTTAGCACACAACTTGTGCTGTTGAGGGGTTTGAAGGATCTACCGATTATTGTGGAGGTGCTTTTCCCAACTCTAGTTGAAGATGAAGATGTCATCTAAAGGCACCACCATAACTTCATTGGTCAAGGGTTGCAAGATGTCATCCGTCAATCTCATGAAGGTTGCAGGCATATTCGTCAACCCGAAAGACATGACCAACAACTCAAAAAGGCCCTCCTTAGATTTGAAGGCAGTGTTCCACACATCGGAGGTTTCAATAAGCACCTTGTGATAACCTAAATTCAAGTCCATCTTGCTAAAATATTTTCCCCCCTTGAGTTGGTCCAGAAGGTCATCAATCTATAGGATTGGAAACCTATTCCATACAATGATCTTGTTTAATTCCCAATAGCCAATACAGAGTCTCTAGGTCCCATCCTTATTCTGTACCAATATAATCGAGCTCCCACAAGGTGATGATCTTCGCCTGATGTTCCATTTCTACAATAGTTCCTGAATCTTCCTCTTGATTTGATCATTCTCCAGAAAAGAACATCAATAGATTGGTCCATTAGGCAGTAATGCGCCTAGGGCCAGATCGATGAAGTGCTTGACCTAACAGTGTAGAGGTACCCCTATAGGCGAGGCAAAAATATCTCTGTATTCCTCCACCACCCTATCCATCTACTACTATTGTGTAGAGGAGACCTGTTTGGAAGTCGTGGCCACAACCTTCTTCTTTCCCTGAGGGTGAATCACAAGGAAAATAATTTTCCTTTTCTAGGAAATGATCTTACGGAATTTATTTGTAGTGATCAAAGATATTGTGGTAGGTGGGGCTACCTCTGGTATCCTTTACAACTTATTGGCCAAATTAATAATCACAGAGAAATGTCTAGACTCATACACAACAGGTCACTTCCACAAGTATGGTTGTCCCAATAATGCATCACAGATTTCAAGACAAAAAACATCACATAGCACCTCATTCGTGAACGACTTGATGTTCTAGGAAAGGTGGCACTGCTAGCTAATGGAGATCTCGTCCTTCGTGAAGCCACCCAATGGTGTATGACTATGGATGTGTTGTAGTCTTTAGGCCCAACCGATTCATGACCTCTGTTAAAATGATATTCTTTTGGCTCCCATTGTCAACAGTGAATGGTAGCGGAGAACTCTTCACCCACATATGTGAGTGGAAGAGGTGTTCCCCCTCCTCTGGATCTTCACGCTAATTATTATGGATCTTAGCGGTAGCCACGGTGGCACTAGGTTCTCCATCAATGATCTACTTCCATTTTTGATCCCCCTTATCAGGTTCTAACTTATACTTGGAACATGTATATGATTTAGAGGCCTTTAGCTCAGCCACCAGTCACTTCTTGACCCAAAACTCACTTGTGTTGTGAGTGGAGTTGTTATGGAGCTTACACCATTTTCCCATGTCCTTATTTGTATTTTGGGTCTTGTTATTTTCTTGCATCTTTGGCATTCTTGGGTAGCCTCGCCTTGGTTCTATCCTTTCTCTATGGTTTGGGGGTGCCTTTTTCTTACTTTGGATTGGCATATCAAAATTCCCCCTTCTTCTATTTAAACGTTTTCTCAACCTTGACAACATAACAGTATGTAATTTTGAGCGAGGAAATATCGAGGAACTCCATTTCTTCCTGGATGTACATGTGTATATAGCCACAGTACTTGAGCACCAAATTCCACTCATAATCCTTGATACCCAACTTCCTACGAAGGTTATGGAAAACATTTGTGAACTCCAACACATCTTCATCCCTTCCCTATCATAGTGTGGTCCACTTTATGTATTTATCTTGATAGCTCCCGACAGGGTAATATTGTCCCTTGATGGCATCTCAAAAATTATCCCAACTGGGTGCGGCTGAAAACAATGAGGGCTTACTCTTTTCCTTTTGTTCCTAGAATGTTTCCCACTAATCCTCGATGTGTGGGGCGACTTTGAGAAGTGAAAAGGTAATATTTTTCTGATTAGAAAAGTCATGAACTAAAGAAGACCTGCAAAGGATTTAACCATTTATCTATGACGTCTGCATCTATCCAGTGCTCAAATATGTGAATATTGAAGTTAACTTATAAATAAAATGAGTGGTGCCTATAGAGTAGTCGTTAAATGAAGATGTGTCACATGTGGGTAGCCGTCGAAGGATATGAGAAAATTTATCCATCATCGCATTCCTCTCTTGATCGAGGGCTTCCTCGAGAAAATTTTTGAGAGGATGTCCTACCCCCTCATATTTATTTTCTTCCATCATGGGAGACTGTCGAGGTTTGCGAGGCTGTTCCTACAAAGGTTCAACCATATCGAGCCCTAACTCCTTCTACCCTGACCTCGTTGCAGACATGTAAAGAAAAATAGAGAAAGAGAAAACCACTCTAATACAACTAATATAAATTTAAATAGGAGCACAAAAAGCTATGGATATAACCATAAATATCTAGATGCATCAGAAATAACACTTCATTTCATTAATAAAAAAATATTGAACTATGCTTACAAATAGAATGGAAATAAACTAGCTCGCGCGATGGTAGCTTATCTCTCAAAGGAGATGTGGTGGCTACATGCCTCTGAACTGTGTTACAATGAGGCTCAGGGCCCTATTTGTTATTTAGAAACAATAGAAAACACTAAATAACCAAAATCCTAACCCTAGGAGATGTAATGCCAAGATTTTGTGGGCCTCGTTGGGGTTATTTGGGCAACTAACTTCCGAGGGTCATAACTTGGTCATATTATCTCTGTTTGGTATGTACGATACCTTGTTGGAAAGGTCTCTCCAAATACTACAGGATTTGTAAGAGACCCTTTCTTATAGGTACATGCCTACAACAAACCTCAAAACAACATCATTTAGGGGGTCAAACTACTCTAGAAGTTCAAGACCCCAAAAAAGGCTAAAAATAGTAAATGCTGAAATAAACAAGGAAATAAATGAAACTGATTGGAGGTCTAGGTTAAATAGGAGGTTGGCCACCAATATCCACCTGGATTAGTATTAAACTCCCATTTAAGCTAGGCAATTAGAGTATAAATGCATTCAAATATAGGGTATCTAAATGGGGTGTCAAAAAGTAAAAACGATATTTCTAGAAGGCATGTCGCATATCATTGGAAAGATCTCGACATATGTTAATTTATCATGTATATTTTTTATTCATTTGGACAACCTTTAAAATTAATAAAAACCATTTTCAATATCTATTGGACTATAGTTCTTGACGACTTTGTAATAATATCATAATAAACCTTAGAATCCTCTAAGATTCTTCAAGGCTTTTGGGATTTACCACTATATCATATATTTAACTTTGTTAAGGTTTACCTTGAGAGATTCATTGGATAAAAATGAACCAAATATTTCATTTTGTAAACCCAAAAAGTACACATGGAAGGATTTGCATATATTTTTTTCTTCAAATATTTTTAAGACCCAATTAACATCATGTACATTCTCTTCCCAATATTTATTGTGTATTAGTATGTCATCAAAAAATTGTAGCACAAATTTTCTAAGGAAGAAACTTGGAAATTGAATTCATCAAGCTTTGAAATTTTTAAGGTACATTAGTAATTCAAAATAGCATAACTAAAAAATAATAATGACCTTATATGTTCTAAATGTTATACTAGAAATGTCTTCTCATCTCATTTTGACTTGATGATATTCTAAGCATAGATCTAACTTAGTAATAAAATTTGTCCATGCAACTCATCAATGACAACAATAAGAACCTTATCTTTGGTGACTATGTTATTCTTCACACATTACCAATTAGGTTTATCTTAGGTGGTTGGGAGGAACGATTCGAATTCTCCCAATTCATGTCTAATTCTTGGAAGGGACATGATCAATTTTGATGTAATGGCTTTGAGCCTTGTTGAAAATGAATAGTACCTCAAGGAAAGGAATATGTATATTACTCATATGGAATATAAAGGTATTTTCTACATGAAAAAGTGATTGACACATATGCAATGAACCTTCCTTGTTCGTAACCATGTCCACTAGTAAACATAAAGCAATTTGGCTAGATTGAATGATGATGAATTTTAACATTTCTTGAATCACACTCTCAATCTTCTTGTTTTTTGCATATGGATAAATATAAGGCCTAATTTTGGGTGGTACACTTCATGGTTGGAAATGAATACCATGGTCATTATAGTGAGTAGGAGGAAGATCCTTAGGTATCTCTACAAATAACATATAATAATTGTAGATAACTCCTTGGTGATCCATTTGGGTAGAGCATCGAGATATTGAAAAATCTAGTGAGAACAATTGTATAGTTACACAGTCATGTCAATTTATGAGGAATCTTATCAAGTTTTTATACCATATAACTTTATAGGGTTTCCATTGGATAACTCTAAGCTAAATTTCGTTGCCGGTTGACAAAAATATCATGAAAATATAATGGAAACTATGGGTCATTATTCCAAGTTATTGTGGCCATTGCACCTCTAATACAACATTAACAACACTCATTTAAAGTGAAATTATAAGATGATGCCATAAATATTCCCCTTATTAAAATTAACATTGTTGCACTTCCCTCCCCTTATTAAGATTAATACTATGGCACTTCCCTGAATAATTTATAGTACCAATATCGAAAATTAGTACTTGTTGTCATTTAAAAAAATATAAAAATAAAATTAAAATAATTTAGTATCTTATAATTTATTGTGTGTGCGGGTGTGTGTGTGTAGCTACCAATATAACCCTTTGGTGTCCAGGTATTCCTGTTTTGTAAGCATAGTTCACTCAGGGAGAATTTGGACCTAGAACATCCCCACACATAAAACTTCATTTTCCAATTAAGATACCTTAGGGTAAATAAATATAATTTCAATAAAAGCTAACCATCCTCATCATTACAATTTATGATATTAAACATATAAAATATGTACCATCAAAATATACCCGCATCAATATTCAATGTTATTACATTGTTGGTAAATGCGCCCAAAGGAAGCCCAATACAAGGTAGATATCAAGCATCAATGTTTAACATTTAACATATAACAAATTTAATATGAGGTAGATGTCAAGCATCAATGTTTAACATTTAACATTTAACACATTTAATATGAAGTAGATGTCAAGCATCAATGTCGAACATTTAACATTTAACAAATTTAATTTTAATGTCAATGTCTTCCCTAATTACAAATCAATTTAATTATTATGTATATAATAAATATAAATTCAACATTGGTTTTAAGGAAAGCTGAGTGGAATGGATTTCATCACACTATAAGAAGTGAAATTTTCTTTCTGTGAGAAACATTGAAACAATTAAAGTAAAATATTTAATTTAACTTATATTAGAGATGTGTGTAACTTAATTTCATGTAAAAAATATAAATATAAATTAATAATAAAAAATATAAATATAAATTAATAATAAAAAACAATAAAAAGACCCATGGTATTGACCCAAGGATATGCAATCTCACTTGGCATTTGTATGTTTTGCTTTTATCTTTGAATGGATGAATGCATAATGTGTGTATATGTGTAGAAGCTTTAGATTTTCGAAAAGGCTATTGGGTAATTCAGAAAGGTGTTTTTAAGAAGTGTAAGGTTAAACATGGTTGTACAAAGTACATAACAACAATTACTTCTTCATTCTAATGCCTTCTTTGATAACCACTTTAATATAATATATGTGGTATATTCTCTTCATTCATGTGTAATAATGTGCTATAGAAATAGAGCTCATAGATCTAGTGTGGTAAGTTTAGAAATTAATAAACTTAACTTTGAAAGTGGGCTAGGGTGAGAAGAGGAAGTGGGAGAAATATTAGGTAAAATATAATTATTACATTTATCTAATATTTATGCCTACCTTCATCCATATTTTACTAGACTTTCTTCATCCATATCTTACTAGACTGTGAGAAATATTGGGTAAAATATAATACTATAACATTATATTTTAATTAATATTTCCCTTCAACTCGTCCACATTTTATTGTAAGTTTTATTTATATTTTTTCCAATATTTCCTCTCAAATGGTACATTTTTATTGCAATTTTTATTTATGTTTGAAATTTGAAAGTAAACAAACTCAACTATAAAATTAACATGGGTGAAGGGAAATAGAGTAAAATGTAAAATTTAAGTTGGGAGTGATAATAAAAATTTGATAAAAAGTCATAACCTTACATTTTAATTAGTATTTCAGATACTTGCCAACTTTTTACTTATAATAATAAAAAAACACTAGAAAAAATATAATACTATATTAATATTATATTTTATCTACTAATCAATTTTTATTAAAAAAAATATTTATATTTAAAATAAATGGGTAAACTTAACTTCTATATAAGGGTTGTAATATTTAATTCCTTTAATAAACATTGATCCCAATATAATAGAACCGTAATGCTTAACCTTTTAACTCATAAAAAATAAAAAAAAATTATATTTATATTTATAATTATAATTATAAATAATTAAAAATACCTCTCTACTTTAGACCTAAAATTAAGATAAATATAACCTATTTAATAAAAGTAACCCAATGTATACTGACACATACAAAATACAATATTATTTTTCAGATAGCAAGCCACACATACAAAATACAATATTATTTTTCACATAGCAAGCCACAAAAGTAGGATTATTCTCACCGCCTCAGACACATACACAATACAATATTATTTTACCCCAGTATGTTTCTGTGGGTGGATACAGACTCACCCGATAACAGTTGGGCTGTTCTATCCAAAATTGAGCATCCGGATTAAGCTCAGCCCCACCTCCATCAAGCATTTGTATGGCCCTGCTATATGCGGCATGACCATAGCCTTCCCCACCAAAGTGACCGCTACCCATCTCTGTCTCAGTCATGGGCGCCGGGGGTCTTGAGCTATGACTAACTTCTCCTCCAACATCCAACCTACTAGCTCCTCCAGCAAGAGCAGTGAACAATTAGGTTGGCCAATAACCTATAGTCCTGTCATCGTAATATAGAGCCCATACCACACCTACGCCTTGCTCCAGTCGCTCTACATGCAATAATTAATTATAGAGGAATGGTTTTCTCATTAATTCAGGGATCACAAAAGTTTCAATTCCAACAAATTATTTAGCATTTTCAAACTTTGGTATCAAATAGACATCAAAATACACAATACTTACCAGCGAAATACTTAGTAAACTCAGACTGTATCCCACTAATCAGCGATATCCTGGAGATTGATATCATAGAATCCGTTAAGGTAGGTGTCGGACTGCATGAAGGCATATTCACTTGTCAGCAATCTGAATCATGAGGCCTTCTTCAATACATCAACCAAACTTGAGACTATGTCATTACCGTCCAAAAAACAAAGAAATGTGGTTCAGGACTATTATATACCTTTGGAGACACCTGCAATAATCATCTAAGAATGGATTATTAGTTGGTAGTATTTAATTGTTGGTAGTAGAAATAGAAAGTACATTTGCAATAGAAATTTAAGGAACAACATGTATCTTTGAAGACTACCTACCTACATAGCCATGTCCAAACTATCTACTTTGACTACTATTCAAGCAGAGATGAGGGATCAAAAAACAGAGCCAAATGAGAGCTATACAAAATATAAGCAAGTTGATGGGAGCTATATCTAACTGTGAACAGAGTCTATGCCACTTACCATCCATCCAGCCTCTATGTTCTCTAATCTGCCATTATCTTCGTTAGTGATCCAAATTTGGCTGTTACTGAATTCAGCATCGGGAGCAACCCTCGGACGCCATACATTCATACGACATCTTACAGTAAAGAATGGGATATTAGGGGATTCGTAGCGCAGAAAAGCATGCTGTTAAGAAGTACAGCGATACATAGATCACGAGAGTCATGAATTATTTAAAAGAAAATATTATGCATATGATTTATCTCGATCTTAGTACAGTATGCACGTAGCGTCAGGGCCGTCGACATTAGGTATGATATCGTTTCTTCTTCGTCCCCGGTTTAAAAACTGTCTGACAGATCCCGCTCTTTCTACATCTTCGCGTTTGATGTTCGGCACTGTGTCCCGGGGACACTTAAATTTAACGCCGCGCACAGTTGAAGTATTTGCGCGGCCGAAGACAGAGTTGGAAATATTTGTCGTCGGTGGATTCAGTTTCTGTTGGAATTGGTAATTTCCCCTGTGCGCGGGAGGCCAGCAGTTAATGCGCGCGGGTCAGCAGTCATCGCAGCGCCCAAAACCACCGAAGCATACCTGAAACCGGCGGTAACCCATTGCACCACCCTTCAGCGTAAAGTGGTTTCCGGACGAAGGGCTCCGATGCAATTTGGTGCTGACATGTAGATCACTGTGACGTCATCCACTGACATCATCGGAAGGTAACTTTCGTTCTTCTCACCCCGGCCGATATACATCCGATCAATAAGCGTCCTCTCCGCCGTTCGATCTCCAGGAAAGGTCTCCGCCGTTTACATTGTCCAAAGTACGTACGGGGGCCTGTTAAAATTTAATGAACCGTGGACCATCCCATACGTTAAGATTAACACTGTGTCATATGTTTGGTAATGTTATTTTAATATTTCATACGGCGAGTTAATAAGAGTATGGGTAAGTTTTTTTTTAATATATGTTTTAAAAAAATCGTTGACCCCATTTTGTTATGTGTGAAAAACACGCACGGGGATTGTTAACAAAGTAATGTAATCGGATAAGAGAAAAATAGAGCGACCCCTGCAGCGCGAAAAAGGAGGAGAAGGGAAGAGAGCACAGAAGTGCGGTAAAAAAAATTTTGTCATGTAATTTTGTGTGGTTCATTTTCAGTATACGCAATGAAAACACACAGTAGTGTGTAAGAAAAAATAGAACAGAGGAGCAAATGAAGACCATGGTGAAAATGCCGCAGGGTAAAGTTTTTGTTTGTAATGTGATGTAAAAAAGAATGCACAGCAGTGCAGGAGAAGGCAAAGAAGTGAAAGAAGAAAAACCATGGGCAAATATGTGAAACCATGAATTGTTTCACACAGCAGTGAAAAGATAAATGTGTAAATCCCTGTAAGTTTTGTTTTCACACAGCAGTAAATGTAAATGAAATATTTACACACAGTGGTGTAAAATTTCAAAGGAGACAGAGTAATTTCTTTTGTAATGTTTTGGTGAATCCCTCTGAGTAAAAGAGGATGAATATGTCTTAGTAAATTCTCAGGTGAAAACAGAGTTATGGTTGAATGTTGTTTTTGGTAAATCCCTCTCAGCAAAGAGGATGAATGTATATCAGTCATTTTATTTTAATGAATAGAGATCTTTTATGGTGATGAAATACTCTGTTCACAGCTATTTTTAAAAAAGGGTCCTCTGTGCAAAAAGATACTGGAGCAAAGGAAACAGAGCATTTGCTCTATGCTGTTTGTTTGTTTGTCTGGTTTTGGTATTTTCCCATTCCATTTCAAAAATATCCAACAGTTTCGGTGCATTCTTCAAACCCCTTTTCACACACAAACAAACACAAGCAATTATCAACACATATTCAAGCACTGATATTTGTAAACTGGTGGAGGATTAACGAAATTGATGTATTCATCGATGCTCATTTCACGCACATCAATAGCAGACGTGAGAGCAACCCCATGAAAGAAGAACAAAGCCATGAAGAGGAAAAACGAAGTCATTGCAATCCAACAAGAACACCACGAAGTATGAGCAGAAATATTTCTCGTAGGTAAGTGTGCCATGTTTTTCTTAATTTAGAAGATCGACAGAAAACTACGTTATTTATCATGATTATCTCGTAAAACTGGCCAATTATTCGTGCCTCGAGATTTTATTGATTAAATAAGATTTTTATAAACGAAATCTATGCAATTAATCCTTCAACGATATGTATTAATCATTGTAATTATTCGCACCAATTACTCGTCCATGGACATGTATTAATCATCGTAATGTATTAAGAATTGCATTTAAAATAGACATGCGATTTTAGTATTAAATTTAAATTAAATTTTGGAAATAACTTTTATGCATTACGGTAATGGGTTTAAAGTTTAAAAGAAAAGTATTTATAAAGCACATAAAGGAAAAATTTTAAAGATTGCTATACTTTTGAAAGCACATCTAACGACATATACTTTGCTTCCACGTACCTAAGTTTCCATGTCATTTCTTAGGAGGAGGCCATCCATGTGTCATGCATCTAAGAGTCCATCGTCAGCTCTCCGGGGTCTTTAAAATTCACTGTCAATATGTCCATGATTTTCTTGATTCTTCGCATGCAAACCCTTAAATCGTCCTCTCTTATTTTCTTTTGTGAATTTAATAGAAAACCATCACATAGTTAAATAAACACAAAGCACACTAAACACAAAGGACACTAGAGATTTAAGGTGGAAATTCAAGAAGGGAGAAAACCACAATGTTTTTCTATTCTTTAAATGAATATGGTAGGAACCCACCACATTTACATTCACTACTGATCCCTTGGCTCCTCATAACTGGAATAGTGGCTTCATAACATGGAACTTAACTTTTTGTTGCAACATCATAAAATCAAATAGTTGTGATGCCTAGTCCCCATGACTAAGCATTAAACCAACTGTAATCCATATAGCTATCCATTTTTTATGCTCACCAATTAAAATTGTGAGATAATCAAATCTAATGGTGCAAACATAACCTTGTCGTCCTAGCGCCTCCCCATCGCTAACCCCCCCTTCTTATCTAAGCTTTAAAGAAGGGAGTAGGAGGCCTTCTCAAGTTTGACATTTTTATTTCCACACATCTAGGTCAACCAACTTAGTTGCCATGTCACATATGGCAACCAATTGATACCTACCTATTGATGGGAAAAAATGGCATCAACAACATATAACGGAGACCACTCGGTCAAGGTCCCAAATTACACCCTTTTCCATTGAAGATGGGGGTTTCGACTAGTTATGGGCCTAGTTACCCTAACTCTTAAGTTTGAACCAATTGTGATCCTAGCCTAAACTAAGATTTATTCTACCCTAATACTAATATGGCAGCATATATGATACTAAGTCAATGGGATACTATTTTAAATAAATGCTAATATTACCCTAACACTAAGGTTATATTAGATGCTAATGTGCTAGTATTTATCCCCTATGTTAGGCCTATAAACAAATGTCATGATTACCTAATATGATCTATAATATAACATACAATATATAATTATCTATTAATATATAATATTAAATATGAATCTAATTAAATATATATAGGATTATATAATATTAAATATAATGATTAGATATATAATATTATAATATAATATTATAACTATTTGTATAATTTAAATACTAATATTAATATAGTAAATATAATATAAATAATATTTTTATGCTATTATATATATTATAGTTTTATTATATATATATATATATATATATATAGATATATATATAGATATGGGGTTAATTACAATGTTAACTAACCTATTGAAATCAATTATACAATTAAATGTTATAAAAATGTTAAATATGGTTAGAAATGTCAAATTATGTTAAATATCATTACTTTAATTAAAAAATGAAAACTTCAATTTATATACAAAAAAAAATAACAATTGATTTTGATTGATCTTAATTTTTTAAACGAAGGTTTAGATGAATCAAGGGAATTGATCGATTTGCAGGTATGATCAAACAGTTAAGATGCCCACCCTTTTGTAGCGGCTGTAATACCCTCCAAAATTTGGGCCTACACTTAAATTCCAGAGCCTACTATGGATCCTGTGATCGATCGTTCCTCAGTCACTTATTAGTAAGATTGATGATCTCGAGCCCTCTATTCTATCTTAAGAGTTGTCCATGCTTTTATCTTTATATAGTATGTGTCGTCTTTCGGCATGGGGATTATCATTCGTCATGCAAGGGCAAGTTTGGTTTGCTTCAAGGGCAAATATTTGTGATAGTGGGTTGTCCTCATCACATTGACATGTTTCGCACTCATTTCATGCACTCTTGCAAACATGTCTCCTTTAGCTTCCCAAAGTCTATCATTGGAGCCACACTTGTCGTAAGCTTCCACAAGGGTTGTTGAATCAAGAGAAGTATGTTTTTATATGTTCTGGATGGTCTATGTTGTATCACTAAGTTTTCAAGTGTGTTGATCTTAGTCAAGTTCTATCACTTTTTACATAGGCTCGATTGATCCCACTTAGCCAAATTCTGGAGTTTCTCTAGCAACCTAGCCTCATCCAGCTTTCCTAAACTACACACTTCACATCTGCAACCCTCAAGATTTTACCCTTGCTTGCTAGAACATTGCAATGTGTAGAAATACCAGTCTCCCTTAGCATCCAAAACTACGTAGTGGTGTATTCCAATGTCCTCCTCAGCTAGAACCTACTACTCCAGAAACTATGTATTTTTGTCCCTCAGGGAGCTCAGCTACTCAGTCTAGCTTGCCTCTTGCAATTGTGCAGATGTGTCCTCCTGGGGCCTCATCGTGCAACAATCACTTTTCACTTGAACTGCACAATTGTGTCTCTAAATGGCCTCGAAGAAGGATAACATGTTATATGAATCTCAAGGAGTTAAGGAGAAAGATAAGGAGACCAAGGAACCCAAGGTATGATAGAAGATCGGGAACGCGTGAAGACTCCATCTGATGCATAAGAATTTGGAGGGTAGCTACAGAAAATAAAGAACATCTTTTGAAATAGACCTTTTAGTTTAGCATCAAGGACCGCTTATCATTGTCATATCATTATGTATTCAATGACATGCATGGTTTCAAGCACTAACAATCATTCCATGTGTTTCCTCTAAGTGTCTTTCTCGCTTTCGCTTTTTGGACCAAATGTCATCTTTTGGCATGTTTGGTTGTTATGTCATGTTTGCTATCCTTTATGGTGACCTCGTAGGTTTGTCTTTGTGTATACAAGTTTTTCTAGCCATATAAACACCTATAGCACTCATACACAAAGTTTTAAGCACTGTCACACAAGTGTCATCACGGTCGCCCTAAAGCCTCTCACAAGTGTCACACTTGTGTCCTTTTATTCTACAAAGTATCAGAAAGGGTAATGTTTTTTCTTGTTGTTTCAGTGGTCTATGTTTTCATGTCTTCAAAGTATGCGAAGTGTGTGATCACAATGTGGTGGCTTAGTGGGTCCTGACTCAGGTTCAGAGTTATGTTTGCGAAATAAATCCCTACACTAATGGTTCTTTCAACATAAACCCATGAAGCACATAACAAAGTCTCACCCGAAGTAGTATGTGGGGGTGTTGGAACCATGTTTCTGCACCCAAAGATGAGTGTGATGTCGTTTTGTGCCCTAACTCTACTTTTGTGCAAATTGATAAGGCTTATTGATATACTTGCTTTAGTCGACTTCCAGACCTTCACGAAGATCTACGATTGTCTTTCGCGGACCCTAAACAGGTGAATCATGTACTGATGCGCCTCTGTGATTACTCGTACTTCTATATTTACCCAGATTGGGATAAATATTTGATATATTTAACATGCATTAAGATACTCTTTGCATAAAAAAATATTAGTACTTGCATTCATATAACAATGTAAACCATGCAGAATCACGCATCAATACATTATTAAATCATAAATCCATCATTCATCATAACAAAATAAAGCATTCATTCATAACAAGAGAAAATAGACAAAACACAAATATTTCCATAATAATCTTCTTTATTAATGCCTCTATTCTTCTTACAGACTCAAGACTTTCCTATGCACTCACTCAGTTGCAAGGCTCCTTGCACTCAGTTGTGGACTCTAGTCTAGGCCTCTGTGCACATAGCTACAGAGAATCTCTTCTACTCTAAGACTTCTTCGCTCTTACTCTTAATGACCCATTACATCTTCGTTCTTCATCAGCTACTTCCTTAGACTCACTAAGACTCTCTTTATTATACACTCCCATGGTCCACGAACCATTGATAGGTCTATAAAACCAGACACAACATACCTAACAGAAGGGTAAAACCCTTTATGAAACTTTACCATCTACGTGCTTTGTGACCACATTTTTCCAATACTTTACACTTTTTATAATAAAACTTGGGTCTTTTTCCCCAAAACTTGGATTTTGCCCCAAAGTTGACCCTAGGGGACCCTGTCCCAAGAGGCCCCCAACAAAAATATCGTGATTAGCCCCCAAGTCACCTTCTTGGTGTCAAGATCTCATTGTGGACACCTCCCATATATACTTTTTCCAGTGCTACCTCAGCTGTGCTCTGGGTGGCTACCTGCTTGATATGCTCCACCAGATGCTTTGTTGCTAGTCCTACAATATCTTCCTTTATCTTGTGTTGTGTTCTCTGTAGGCTCACCAACTTCTCCGCAATGGTGGCATAGATAACAAAGGCCTCATCTAGCGAAGGCCCCAATCTGACCTTAAGGACTGCCTCTTCCCTTTTCACTTCCTCTACTTTTTCGAGAAAGTGCTTTGCCTCATGCAATTTAGCCAATCGTTTTGATATAACAATGGTGTGAGTCGTCACTATTGATTCATAATACTGCTGCTGTAATTCATGCACTTCCATGTTTAGTCTTTGTAGGTTAGGATCTTCCTAGAGCGTTGTGATTACCTCCATGGACTGCTCAAAGAGCCCAGTACAATCTGCCACCACAACATCTACTATGGTGACACCATCCTTTATAGCTTCCTCGCGTTGTTCTCTAAACTTTAGTGGAGTTGAGGGCTGTGACTTCAAATCGAGATCTGTTATCTTTAGCTTTAGTTCAGACTAAACCTTGGTCACTTCTATTTTTTCTTTGTGCATGCCTGCAACTAATTTCATGATCTTGGCATCCAATAATGCTTCCTCCTAGATATGTAGTTAAGGGATTGTCCTACATTCCTTGGCCACCACGGCTACTGTCTGCTCGTTCTACGCCTGCACTTTCTTCCATGCTTCTAGTGCTACTATCTTCTCAACAAACATATGTTCATTGTTAACCTTATATTCATTGATCATGCTCAACACGTGCTACTCTCAGGCCTTAAGCTCTGCGATGACACCTTCTTGTAATGTGTGAAGGAACTTACTAGGGAGTGCGGTAAAGTTGAGGCCCACATTCTTCAAAGTGTTGGAAATTTCCTTATCAGCGGCTGCCTCCACATTCAAAGTGCCATCAGGAAGTGCAATTTCCCAGAGATCCATTGTCCAAACCAACTCTGCTACTTCACTGGTCCCCGGTGCGAAACTGGCGGATGTCGCGTTGCTCTGTCCTGCACTGACCTGAAGTCTAGTTGTTTGGATCTGTAGGTCATGCAAACCCAACTGTATGGTGACCAGTGATTTCTTCTGTTACTACTCAAACTAGTGCACCAGTTCCGTTGTTGTGTCCCACAACTTATCTCCAATACTGTCCAAGTCGCCCTCTGTTAGGGTAATTGGATCTAGTGATGACTTGGAGGCCTTTGTCTTCTTGTGCAGTCCTTCCTTCTCCTACTCCCTATACTACTTCACTCGGAAGGGAGTACCTTCCTGCTAATCTCCACCTCCCTAATTTGACCACTCGTCTTCTTCTGTTTGTGGCTAAGGATATTTCTGACTTCCCTCAGAGCCACACTCCACTTATTCTGCCTGTTCTTTTGCGACACACTTCACTTCTGCCCAATCTCCTTCTTCTTCTTCTCAACCAACTGCTAAACCTTTAGTCCGGTTGCTTCCTTTTTCTGCTTCTCTGTGGACTTGCTAGCCCTAGCGGCCTCATCAGGTGGAACGTTTGACTTTGTTGGCCAACGCTTGATGAGTTTTCCAATTGCGTCATCCATGGCTAGGTAGGGTAAGTCAAACCATTTCTAGTTGGGGTCCTTGCGTGCCTAGATGTAAATATGGTGGAATTCCATATTGAACCCTTATTACCCCAACAACTGCTCGAACATGGTTGATTATAACCATGGATTTCGGTTGATGGATGTGCAGATGCTTTCCTCCATTAATACCCAAAAGATTTTTCTTTCTCAAAACCACGCAATGTCCTTTGTGGCCCATAGAGAGGCAAAATTGGCTACTTCTAGTAAACCTATCTCGATTGGAGGAAATTGGCTATCCTCCGACAACTCCCACATGACCAGCACAAATCGAAAGTAATAACCATGAATAATGAAATTTCTTACTTTGGTTTTGTGCCTCTATGTAGTTCACGAGGAGCTTGCTTCATAGGTAGCGTGCCTAGTTGAACTGTACGCCCTCCGTGCATTGAGCTGCCAAAGAGACCACTAGTGCTGGCACCTTGTTTGTACAACACTTTCTCATCACTTTACCTGCCAAAATTTGAGTAGCCACCTTAACCATAGGGTCAGTAATACTGGTAATGGAGTACCCGCGTGACCTTTTTGACAAGCTTAAACTTGTTCTTCATCTTCTTAGTGAGGTCGTGCTTGCTCATCTTTCTGCCAAATGCCTTGGCTGGATTTAGTCTTGAATGAGGCAATAATGTGATCTGATGGATCAACATATGGGTTATTGGTATCGTCTCAGTCAACCAAACGCACCCATCATGCACTAGGCACAACAAATGCTTGATGACAGTCAATTTAATCAGAGCGTGGTGGTAATGAGGCACCCATAGCAGGTTCAACAACCCTAACTTGTTAACTCCGCGAATCCATTCCATCGGCTCCAATGTGGTGACACCAGACTCCTTGTAAAACACCCTCCTCATGAAGGTGTATGTCGCTAGGTGGGGGAACCTCTCAATGTTCACCAAATCCCAATCTTCTAGCTTTAGATGTGGGATCCATGCCAAGCATGAAACTTCAAAGGGTAGGTTCTCCAGTAACAGGGGTGTGGTAAGGAGGAACTGCCCCTCATCTAGCTCCTTTGGTACTTTTACTTTTACCTGGCGTGAACGGATGTACCCTGCCACCTTTGACATAGGGTCCATCCCCTCAATATCTATGTCTTCTGCAGCCTCTTCCACTTCCTTCTCTTTCTCCTTCGCGCTCAACTTTTCTTTCTGCTATGCCTGTGTAGCTTCGTGATTCCTCAGTGACTCACGCATTGGCATCAACTTCTTCTACTTATCCTTCTTTGGCTTGGGGACCTCCCTTATTAGCGTAGGCTTTGGCCTAGGAAACCTTGGCACCATAGGCACACTCTCTTTAACCTCCATACTCACAACCTTAGGGGAAACTCCCTAAGAGGCAATAGTCTCTCCAGTGCTTATAGTTTGTACGGGACCTAGTCCTAACATGATGTCATTGATAAGCTTCCTGTCTAACTTGGAATAGTGATCGAACACGGGGCTTGCGAGAAAATCCTCAAAGAGCTCATGGTTCATGTGCAAGAGATCGCACAACTCAGAAATAATCAGAATGCAAAGTGTTTCTCACTAGATGGCCACTTGTAATTTATAGGTGAATTTGAATTCAAATTCGACCATTCCCCCCAAAATCCATCCATAAATGTGAGATTAGTAGTAGATTTCCAAAGATTTCACACTTGATTTCAGCCTTAAATTCATTAGATGTCGGTCACCCACTCCTCCTAACCATATTCTGGTAGTAAAATCATGAACAATGACTGTAACAATCACTTTCTCACTGCGTTGTTCAGTCTCCACCCCTATAATGTAGCTCCCATTGCGCTTCTTCTGGTACTGTGACAGTCTCCTATTTTGCGCAGGCCCCTCATCATGCAACTCTACAATCTGGGCAGTGTAGTTTATAGCCCCGTGCCTCCTTACAGCTTCCTGGAGTGCTAATATTGTGCTACCTTCATATAGTCATTGGGTCAGATCCCTAGTGTATGGCTTCAATCGGCTACCATTTACCTTTCCTGGAAATGGATCTCCATTCAATTTCACAAGTTAAAGTGCTCCACCATCAGTAATCTCCTTGATCACATATCGCCCTAGCCAATGCATCTGAAATTTTTGTGGAAACTTATCAAACATGTTGTCATATAATAAAACTAAATTGTTTACCTTGAAGGTGCACAATTTGATGTGTTGATCATGTCATGCCTTTTTATGCTCCTTCTAAACTTGCTGATGGAATCTAGTGAAAAATCTATCTTCCTCGAGCTCTGTTAGATACATGAGCCTTTCTTCTAAGGCTCCAAAATCCACCATACCTATGAATGCTGCTACGTGTAGACTAGGCACAATGTATTCCATTGACATCAAAACTTCTATGCCATAAACTATCCTGAAATGTTTCTATCGAGTTAGCATCTTACAAGTAGTTCTATAAGCCCATAACACTGCTAGTACGCGCATGTCTCAGTAATTCCTCCGTGTGTTGAAAACCTTTGTCAGTGTGTTCTCCAATATCTTATTAAATGCTTCAACCATCCCATTGGCCTAAGGATGATATGGTGTACTCTTCTGATGATAAAACTTGGAATTATTTGGTTAGCGCGTTGATCATTACATTAAGGAAATGCGTACCACAATCGCTCATTAAAATATTCAGGTAACCAAACTTGATCAACACATATTCAAAGAGAAATTTCTTTGTTGTTTCCCCTGTATAGTCCTTTGTGAGTTGCACCTCTACCCATCTCGTCAAATACTCGGTCGCGATGATGATGTATCGCAGACCCGTCTTCTTTCCTGGAGGCTAAAATGACCCTACAAAATCAATTTCCCATTTCTCGAATGGCTGCAATGATACCTGCGGATTCAAAGGCAGCTCATCTCTTCATGGTGGCATGCTGGTTCTCTAACATGCATCACACACCATACAATATGCTTTCGAATCCTTATGCAAGGTTGGCCACCACAACCCAATGCGTAAAATCTTTTGCACTGTTGCTTTTCTTGCATAATAGCGTCTCGCAACTCCTCCATGAGATTTAGCTAGGATACAGCTGTTGAGTCTTGAAAATGTCATTCATTTCCATTACACTTTCACTATTATGTCCATTATATCACCTCCATTTCACCTCCATTTCACTACTATGTCACCACATTCATCCCACTTTCATTGTCATTGGGCTACCTTTATGTTTTTCCAATATTTATTATTTCTAAGCCTTTTAAGTGAATTTGTGGTTAAACATTAGAAAATAATGTGCATATGCTTATACCTAACAAATGGGTTGAGTTTGTTGACATGTGTAGGTTGAAAGGAGACTTCTAGAAGACCCTTATGTGGCACTCTAAGGCCAAATTCGAATTTGGTTGGAAAGAATCATGGGATCATGAGGATATGTGTCACATCTCCTAATTGTATTGTAACTCTAAAAGACATGTGTCTTATCAGTTCCTATTTTGGGATTAGGACTCTAGAGGTAGAGGGAGAGATTCATGGATTATCATTAATGAGATGACTCTCATCTTTTTGTATAAATAGGAGATCTCTCTCCTTCATTAGTTAGTTCTTAAGCTTAGCTTATGAGAGTCTCTTTTTAGCCTCTCTTTAGTCTTTCTTTTAGTCTTTTCTTAGTCCTTTTATCTTGTTAGTCTCATGGCTTTTGAAAGCTTTTGTACTTTGCACTTTTGAAGAAATTGAATAAAGCTTTGATGTTCTCGACATGGAAGGAGATGTGAAGTAGATGTCATGGAGCACATTAGGATGTAAGTAGATTAGATTTCATTTTGTAAATATTGTTTTGTAGAATGTAAGGTAGATTAGATTTTCATTCATGCAATTTTAAGTATGCTTTGATTTTATAGGTAGAAGGGGGCCCCTGCCTTGTACAGTTTGAATTATTGCATTTTATTTTTTCCCGGGATTGTGTGTTGTATTTGCTTTAATATCTAATGGTAGTTGCAGTTGTCTTATTCATAGTGCTGCCCTCTTTACTCTGTTTTTCTAGAATAGTTTTAGTATAGTTTTACAAGTTGGATGCTAACTACTTTATGCTCTCTTTATCATGAATGACTTATTTTTCAAGAGAACTGAACATTGATTAATTGCAGCTTGTATTTGAGTAGACTTGGCTTGTGATACTAACACTTTTCCCACTTGTTACACATAATCACATATGTAGGAAGCAGTATGATGGAAAAGGCTTAGTAGTGTTACAATTTGTCAATTAGAGTAGATTAGAGTTTTTATCAATTCTTGGATTTGTCTTCAGCTACCTTCTAATCGTGTTTTATGCAAATACGCAG
>APFE030172114.1:0-18403 GCA_000404065.3 Pinus taeda
GACTCCAAAACACTAAAAAATGCACCTAAGATGATAACAATTCCTTTTCCTTTTCAATGAATTTCTAGCTAAGGAAGAGTTGAAAATGCAATGCTTTGAAAATCAAATCTTTCTCATAACATACAACTTGAAAGGAAAACTTTTTTGTCTTTTTCAAAGAACTTTAAGACGAGACTACTAATCACGCTCACGGAAAATCCCTTTGCTTTTCAACAATCAACAACTACAAGAATAAACAATTCTTTTAAGAGAGCTTTTAAGATTTCTAGAAAAACTCTAAAAAACTATTGAAAACAAATTTTTCAACAAGCTTCTATAATTTTTATGAAAAACTCAAAACTATAATCTAATCTTGAGAGCTAAACGAAAAATGGATTGAAAAGAAACTTGAAATGTTTTTGAGGATGCTTAACTTAGTCTTTCAGCTAACTAAGGATCAATTTGTTCAGCTCAACAAACTAATCACAAACACCCAATTATGTTTTAATAAAAAATGAAATTCGCAACTTTCAATCAAGTTTAATCAAAGTTTTGCAAAATAGACAAATGGGATCTAACTCTCTTCAAGGATAGATTTTATAAGCTAGTCAAACTCAGCAAGAAGACCAGAGATACCAGGGTGATCTAAGGCTCTAGGGCTTCTGATCTCTGAGCTACTACGAAGACCAAACAAAAATCAATCCAACAAGCAAAACTTCTAGAAAATCACTTCAAACCAGAATGCCAATGAAAACTAACTCACAAGGATCTTTTGTTAAGACAAGTGCAGGTCTGGGCATAAACTAACAACTATGGACAAAAACTAAACCTAACTAGGCAGATGAATCTTAGGTTTTTCAAACTTTTGACAGGGTCTGCAGGCCCCCAGTAGAACTAGGTGTGGTGCCGCTTTGTGTTACATCGTAATAGTGCAGACAGGTCCGCATTATACCTAACGCAGAAGTTGCAGTCCTCTTCCAAAAATTTCGAAAAATAAAAATCAAACTAGGATCTAACAAATACCCAAACTCACACACATCAAGGCAAAATCAGAAACCAAAACTCAAGTTTCTCAAGTCAAAGCAAAGACAAATCAAAAATCAAACCAAACCAGTCCCCAGTGGAGTCGCCAATTTGTTGGCCGGATAAATCGTTCTTGCGGACAAGACCGATCTCCCTAATATCGAATGATATCTAGCAACAAAGAGCACAAGCAAATCTACTTTTCTCTAAACACGTTTCAATTCATAAATGAAAACTAAGAGGTGGAACAGACCCTACCTCGGTCCAACGCTTTTTTGTGGCAACATTATTCCAACAGCTTCAAGCAGTTCCTTTTCAATAACCTGCATACACAAACAAACACACATCAAAGCATACCTGTATAGATATTATAATAAAACATGTTCATTATGAAGATCAAGGAGCTCATAAAATAAACCATTGGAGACAGTTCATTGAGAAAAACAAACTTGATTGTATTAACTTTATGAATAAAAGAACCTTACAACCTTTGCCTTGATGTTGCACAAGTTATTTCCAGGGTCCAGCAGGAGTCTCCTCTACTTTGACAAGCCTCACTCACTTCCCAAATGACATGAAAGCTATGTGATCTCTCCTCCCACAAGCTCAAAAAGGAAGTCTAATTTCCAGCAGCATTTACCCTCAAGAATCTTCAGCTTTCAACCCCTTCTACAACCAGCCCAATGCATGAATTTATAGTGCAAATGGAGGAAGTTGCAGGTCCACCATTGAAGGGATAAGTTCCTCCTTCAATGGGATAAGCACCTCATATCATGGAGATAGCTCCCTTAGTTATGGAATGGATGAACCAAGGTGGAGTGGACTTGCCAGCACAATATTCTTTCTAGAAGTGTCTAGAAGTGACCCAAGATGAGTTTCTTAAGAATGAACTCACGCCTTTTTAACTTTTACAGGGGTTCGCACCCATTACTCAACAGACAGAGCGGTAAGATTCGCAGGAAACATGACCATTGGGTGCAGCACCGCAGGCAATGCTAGGAGAAAGTTCGAAACCAGGATTTAAGATATTTTTAAGGTCTTTCTCCCATTTTCAAGGCTTGACATGAAGAGTTGAGGCTTAAGACTTGCAAAGGAGGTATGTATGAGTGTTGATGGAGTCACACAAACTGTAGAAAGTCATGGTGACAATTTTTTGTGTAACAGGTCCATAACACAGTTCAGAGTTTCAAATTTTAGATATTTGGTTATTATTATATAGGACCAATGTTGTATGTATCGAAATTTCCAAAAGAATAATTGTGATGTTATAAATCCAATATAACTCTAGCAGATTTGCTATTCCATTAAATTATTTTTGATTACTATATCGTGTTCAGAACCAAATCGACAATCAGAAGATTAATCCATATCGGTGATTTAACATATGTGGTATGTCAAAAATTTCTATATGATAGTGGATGCTATATTCCGATTGCCTTGTGTGTAGTAAGAGCTTCATATTACATATCAGAAATTGACGAACCACAGGGGTGACAAATTTCAAATTTCGTGATATTACAAAATTGCAATATAAAAGTATCGAGAATGTTAAACCATTGGGAAAACGGTGGAACAAAATAACGAAGGATTTTCATTGCAAAATCAGAGATGGACATGACTTTTCTCTCTCTTCCAAATGAACATGTGGAAAAATATGATTGGTTTTGATAAGGGATGCATGGTGGACAAAGATTAGTTCTGATAAAGCCACATGGCATATGAAGTTAGCATAGTGTGGCAGGACCATGCATACATGAGAGAGAGTTTCAGCATTTTCAAGGCCCCAAGGGGGGGAACAGTGTGACACATGTCACCAATTACAAGGTGCCATGTGGAAGTGAATTATGTAATAGATCGGATGTCGGCGTTCAAAGGTTGAGGCATATTTTTGAATGAAATTAAAGTCTTGGAGTGAAATCCTTTGATTAAGGGGCTTCAATATGGGGGCTAGCCCATGGTCACAAATAAGGAAAGACACGAGGCTAAGAACCAAGGTCGATTGCAATCATCGATCACATATCGGTGCTTTGCAACATGTTCCATTTCAAAAGTTCCAATAGAGAGGCTACGATATTGGGTTGGCGCATAGTTATTAAGACTCAAAGAACCTTGGGCTTAAAGCATTTAATAAAGGAAAGTAGTGCTTGTTGCGATATGCGATATTGTCAAAGAATATTGGTGGTTGGAGGTCCATAACAGAGTTTGGAGTTTTAGAGTTTAGATATTTTGTTATTATTATATATGACCAATGTTATATGTATCAGAAATTTCTAAAATAATTCTTGCAATGTTATAACTCCGATATAGATATAGTGGATTTGTTATTCCATTAAATTATTTCTGATTACTATATCGGGTCTGAAACCAAATTGGTAATAAGAGAATTAAGCCATATCGACGATTTAACACATGTGGAATTTCAAATTTTTTGATATGATAGTGGATGTGGTATTCTGATTTCCCTGCATGTAGTCGTAGGTCCATATCACATATTGGAAATCGATGAATCAGAGTGGTGATAACATTCAAATTTTGCGATATTGCAAATTTGCGATATAAATGTACCGAAAATGTTAAACCGCCAAGAAAAGAGTGAAACAAAATAAGAAAGGATTTTCATTGAAAAACCAAACATGGATATGCCTTTTCTCTCTCTTCCAAATGGATGTGCGGTGCAATACAATTGGTTTTGATAAGGGACGTGCGGTGGACTTAGTTTGGTTCTGATAAATAACATGGCATATCATGTCAGCAAAGCATGGTGGGACAGTGGACACGTGGAAAGCAGTTTATGCATTTTCAAGGCCCCAAAGGTGGGAAATAGGGTGACACATGTCACCATTTACAAGGTGCCACGTGAAAGTGAATGACGTAATAGATTGGAGATCATCATTCAGAGGTTGAGGCATGTTGGTGCATGAAATTAAAATCTTGGATTGAAATCCTAGGATGAGGATATCTGATATGGAGGCTGGTCCATGGTCACAAAGAAGGAAAGATGCGAGGTTCAGAACCCAAGGAAATTGCAATCTCTGATTGCATATCGACGATTTTCAAAATCCGCCATTTCAAAAGTTCCAATAAAGTGGCTATGATATTAAGATGGCACGTGGTTATTAAGAATCAAAGAACCTTGGGCTTAAACCATTAATGCCCATTGCGATATGTTATATTGTCAAAGATGCTAGTGTTAAAGTGGCAGGGACGGCCAATTATAGGTTACCAAAGAAATTCTCAGCAAAACGAGCGAAGGACAAGGTCATTTCTCTCTCCTTAGAGGGACACATGGCAGATAAAGGTTAGTTCCGATAAAGGATAAGTGTTTGAAAGTGATAAGCTACATGGCATAGGGTGAACTTCCTACAAAACCATTAAAAGAAGGTTTATTATTATAACAAAAACCCCATATGGAAGTGACAAGTGGCAAGCATCGTGTCGTATGGAGGGAAATGTGATAGGGCCAAGCACAAAAGAGCTCATCCTATCAGAGATCGACAATCATAACTCGCGAACATCACATCATCGAAATGGTATATTCCTTGAAGGTCGACGAATCTGCTATAATGTCATGAGGAACAACCTCACCATAAAAATCCCATCATCTTAAATATTGGAATGAGTTGATATATGGGTTTTTTTTTCACGTGGAATTAGTTTGAAGGATTGGAAATTTGTTGGTGATCTTCTCCACCCAGATTCTATTTTGGTAAAGTGGCATGTTTGGTAGATATCATAGGTCTTATTTAGCCATATGTTTTTTACCAAATTTGAACATATACTTCTATTTGTGTTCAATATTCTCAATTTTTATTTCGTTATAAGTTTCATAATTTTTTCTCAAATTTATTATTAGAAAATTGTTTTTAAAACTTATTTTTTAGTTGAATTTTATAGCTGGAGGATTTGCTCGGATGGTCAAAAGAGGCCTGACAAAAAAAGAAAAAACTCAACAAATATAGCAGAATCAATGTTTAAATCATGTTTTTTTATGTTGGAAATGGGTTGAGCACCATCAAAAACCTCTTGGTACCCAAAATCTTGAAGTTTAACAACTATAACCCAGATTTACAAAAATCTCTGGTAGAGTTTACCAAAATATTCTCATAATTCTACGATTTTCATAGCAACAAAACAATCTAATACTGCATAATATATATATATATATATATATATATATATTATATTAATATATATATAATATATATTACACACAATATTACTCAATTTTTTCTTATAAGCTTCTTGTTGTCACATTTATGGTTAGAAAATTATGTTTTTTTAAACTTTTTTCTAAAAAATAAAAATAAAGAGTTTGCTTAAATAAAATATATATGTGTCTCATTTATAAAATATCAACTTATCATATCTGATATATAATGACAAACAACTTCATGAAACTAGATCAAATTTTTATATGAAACAATTTCTTAGTGAGACTATGTTTCTTTCTTTTAAAAATGTAGGTCTTATAGTACAATTATAATTGCAATTAATTTTTATGTCACTAAATTTTGGAATTATAATTGTTTCTTTATTTAAAAAATCTTAATATTCTTTTTAATGTTAAAAAAAATATAATATTATAAAAAAGATAATACTTACTATATATCAGTATAAATCATATTTACATAAATTAATATTGTTAATAATAAATTTTTTTTTGAAGTAATAATATTTATAATTAGATTGTCAACTAATAATAAAAATAATAATCCCTCACTCAATAATAACAACTACATCCATTATCATTTATATCACTTTTAAAATTAATAGTATTCTAGATCAATATTTACAAAGCTCAAAATATATCTCCTTTGATAACTTATTCATTATTTTGAAATTAATATTATTGAAAATAAATGTTTTGAAAAACACAAAATCTATCTACAAATGAATAGTTAACTAAAAATAAAGTGTAACAGCCCACTAAATAATAATTGTTCTCTCTCTGGAACCATATATGCAAGGTATAAATTTGACCGTTTCTTTTTAAAATTGTTTTCCAAAATTGTTTTTCTATTTTTATCCATCTTTAATATCTTTAAAATAGGATGTATAATGTGTTTTTTTGTTAATCTTTTATTGTGAATGTAAAAAAAAAAAATTCTATTAATATAGGTCATATGTTTTTAGTTCTTGCTTGACCATAAAATAAGTTTTGAACAAGTAATATTATAGATGTATATGTTTTATATTACTTTAAAAGATCAAACGAATTCAACCATGTTCATTCCTAATGTCAAACTAGTCAAATATTTGGTATGGCTATGTATCATTCAAATGTTTTACATAATATGCTAAACCATTCTCAAAAAATTTTAATTAACTTGGTCAAACCCATTAAATATAATCTATTTTGAAGAGGAAATAAATCTTAGCTTTCAATTTGATGAGTTGGATTTAAAGAGGACCTTATGAATAATAACACAATATTGAATCCACTTTTAACTAAGAATTTGGAAGGATTCTAGTATTTAAAGAACTAACCAACATAGATCTATTTTAAATATAAATCTAACATGACCCAAGAGGGATCCAATTTATTCACATGCATTTTTTTTATGAGCAGAAATTATTTAAATGTTTTCTATAGTTATTTAAATTTTTTAATTTTTAGAATTTTTCAGATTTTTATTTCGGCCAACATGAACAAAATTTCAACTTTGATGACCGACAAACATCGTTACATATCATAATGGGTTGTAGAATGAGCCTCTCAACTCAATAATATGTAGACATGGATTTTGAAGAAATTCATAATATTCTGAGGATGCTAACACCTAAAAGGAACACATCCAGTTGTGTTTAGATGTAAGTTTGAATGAATTAACATCATAGCCTTAGTAACCACACAATTGAGATTTCCATATCCAACCACAAAATATATTGGTTTTCTAATCAAACTAACAAATAGACCCATTTTATAAAAACTAAGATCTATTACCAATGTGCCAACACTAAAGAAACTACATAAAACTATCAAAATCAAACAAAAAAGTAATGTTTCAAGTACATAAAGAAAGAAAATTGATTAGTGTTTTATATAGAATACCAATGGCCCATTGGTGTGGACATGTCATGTGAACGTCAACCTTTAAGCCTTATGCTTCAATGTTCATGGTCAATGCTTAAGTGTGTACAATGTAGGATCCCATAGTGTGACTAAAGACACAAACGAATTTTGTAATAAGTTCAAAGATCCACTATGAATAAATCTATGTTTATCTTAAAGTCTTAGTATATGGGTGTTGGATAGTGTAGTGTCTATCTTAGAATCTCAACCAACAAAATCATTAACTTTTTTTGTTTTGTTGACAAATTTATTTAAAATTACTATATATATTATTAATATTGGTCATTAAATTAATTTTTTAAAATATAAAAGTTTTTCTTTCATTATAAGCTTCTTGTTGTTAGATTATGGTTAAAAAATAATGTTTTTTAAACATATTTTTCAAAAAAAAAATCAAAACAGTTTGTTTGGATAAAATTATATATGTATCTCATTCGTAAAACAATATATTTCATTAGTATAATAATACAAGCAATGAAATTTCAGATCAAAGTTTATGAGCCGCAACTTCTTAGTGTGGCTATGCTTCTTTCTTTTAAAAATGTATGTCTTTGTCTAGGATATGTACGATTATAATTGTAATTAATTTTGTGTCATTGAATCTTGAATTATAATTTGTTTCTTCACCCCTGTGAGCATCCCCCGATACAATGAGTGCTAAGTGGACTAAAAAAAATCATGAGAAATTAGTCAGTTACTATTACCTCTCGTAGAAATCATCATAGATGAATGACTTACTTGAATCCCAAAAAAATGATATCTAATATAATGCACTAGGAAAACCCCCAATACTTGAATTAAAAAAACAATCTTAATGTTTTATTTTAAAGTGAAAAAATAATATAAATATTATTAAAAATAATCTTTACTATTAATCAACTATATCAATATAAATAATATTTTAATGATAAATTTTTTTAAAAACTAATAAAATAGAATAAATTAACTATAATAAATATAATAATTTCTCACTTAATAATAACAACTAATTAAATATAGAAATATTTCCGAAAAAATCACATGAGAAAATTTAAATTGATGTGTTTTGAATCAATCTACATGGTTCATCATCAGAATATATTTTTTGAATTCTTCAAAAACATACAGAAATTTGAATTCTAATAACAATTAAATCTTTTAGTATCATTTTATATCACTTCTAAAATTAATAATTCCAAAATTAATATTTGAAAAACTCAAAATATATCTCTTTTTGATACCTTGTATATTATTTTGAAATTAATATTATTCAAAATAAATATTTTGAAAAAACCAAAAATCTATTTATCAATCAATAGTCAACTAAGAATAAGTGTAACAATTAGTGACTAAATAATAATTGTTTTCTCTTTCAGAACCGTATTAGTGACTAAATAATAAGTGTTCTCTCTATCAATGAATAGCCGACTAAAAATAAGTGTAACAATGAGTGACTAAATAATAAGTGTTCTCTCTTTCAGAACGTATGTAGGGTAATTATTTGACGCGCACTACAATTCATTATGTAATATTTTTATAATGAGGCTTTTTTTTTTTTAAATTGTTTTCCAAATTTGTTTTTCATTTTTACTCATTTTTATGTTATGTATAACGTGTTTCTTTTTAGTTTGTATAACGTGTTTTTTTAATTTGTATTGTAAATGTAAAAATTTGAATATGTTTTTTTTTTTTTAATTTGTATTGTAAATGTAAAAATTTGAATATGTTTTTTTTTTTTTTAATTTTTGTTGTAAACGTAAAATTATATTTTTGTTAATATAAGTTTTATGTCTTTAGTTTTTACTTGACCATAAAATAAGCTTCAATCTAATAATATTGTAAATATATATGTTTTATATTATTTTAAAAAGATTAAACAAATTCAACAATGTTTAAAAGTAAATTAGTTAAATATTTTGTTTGACTGTATCATTTTAAATGTTGTACAAAATATGCTAAATCATTCTCTAAAAATATTCACTTAGCTTGTTCAAACGCATTAAATATGATGTGTTTTGAAGAGGAAATCAATCTTAGCTTACAATTTAATGAGTTGGATTTAAGGATGACATTATAAATAATAACACAAGGCTGAAGCCACTTTTAACTAAGAATTTGGGAGGACTATAGTTATTAAAGCAGTAACGACAATATATTCATTTTAAATAAGGAGCTAACATGAGCTTAGAGGGATCTAATTTCGTCACGTGCAATTTTTTTTATGAGACGATATGAGCAAAATTTCAACTTTTATGACAGACGAACATCCTTACACATCATATTAGGGTGTAGAATGAGCCTCTCCGCTCAATGAGCCTGTCGACTCAATAATATGTAGACATGGATTTTGAAGAAATTCATAATCATCTGAGGAGGCTAACACCTAAAAGGCACAAACCCAGTTGTGTTTAGATTTAAGTGTGAATGTATTAACTTGATGGCCTTAGTAACCACACATTTGATATTTCCATATCCAACCACAAAATTTAATCAAGCTAACAAATAGACCCATTTTATAAAAACAGAGATCTATCACCAATGTACCAACACTAAAGAAACTACATAAAACTCTCAAAATCAAACAAAAATGTAATGTTTCAAGTACATAAAAAGGAAAGGCTAGGAGGAGAGACTTTCTAGTCAAAATTGGAGTTATATGTTTACAAGCAGTAAGCAGATATGTAACATAGAATTATTTCATAAATAATAGTGAATTATAGGCATTATTCATTAAAGTACTAGAACAAATTAAGGGAGAAACTTCTCTAAAGTATATCAGAATAGAAAACAGAGTTGAAGATACTAATCGGGAATAAAAAATAATGCCTAAAAGATAACCAATATACAAGCATTACATGAAGAGTGTTTCCCTATATTAAATAGTTACAGTACATAACCTTAGACTGTAGAGAAATCCCTTCCATTAAACTGTGTGAACAATTCCTTAGATAAATTATAACAGAGAAAAGAAAGATCTTGGTAATAGTAGTTCCGGAGTTTCTGAACTAATAGCATAAGAAACCATGCATAACATCTATAAAGTGACTATCTATCTATCTTCTAACCTGTTGCTCGGAATAGGAAAGAAACAGGAATAAACATTACAGTCTTTTGAAAGATATACTTTCCATTCGTTTAAAAGTATAAGCGTGTACATCGACGGTAGCAACCCGCATAACTTAAGTACTCTGCAAGCAATTACTCGACATCCTGAATGTGCCAATATTAAAACAAAAATAAAACTATCGAATTCATAACCCTATCGGGATATTTATCAACAGAGAAACCCTATTCAACATTGGTTCTCAAAAATAAAAAGGCAACCATGTAAACTAGTGTCTAGGACTCATATACAGTCAAACCCTCGTGCATGTTGAGCAAACCAAATTTAACTTTTATACAGAAAATCTAAATAAAACAAGGATTTGACAAGTTCAAGCATGAGCCTCTGTCGAGAATCAAATCATCCACCTAGTGTTTCATAGCACAATCATATATGGAACCAGAGGAGATGTTTCTTAACTTGAAAGCAACCACGAAGTAGACAAGCATTAAGAACTTCAACATACATTGTTGTAACCATGAACAAAGACGGGTCTCGGTGGTAGCTTACCTGCAAACCAATACCATCGATCACTGAGTGGTTAGGAGTGAAAAACTCGTTAAAAAAGCCAGCAAAATTAATGACCAAAGGGTGGTAGTATTACCTAAGCTTGGAGGGCTTCCATCCATGGTGGTCCACCTTCCTTTTAGCAAAAGTTATTAATCAGTCAGAGCTAGATTCTATACTATAAAGCACTGTAAAAGACGACCAAAGGAAACAAAAAAAACATATGCTTACCTTAATTAAACCAACATCGGTCCCAGTCACCTTCCGTAGAGCCAGAGCATCCTCGAACCACTCCTAAATGGTCAAAGCCATTTGTTAGCCACCAAATCAGTCGAAAGATGGAAGAAGAAACTAAAATAAAGTCACATGGGAAACCTGAACAATGCGAAGGTAGGTGGTTAGGGATACCTTGTGGTGACACGTTAACTGATGTCACCATAGCTATCTTTAAAATCGCAAGCCAAACCAGTTGCAAAGCGATAAGAACCTCCAACATACAACAACAAATTACCTCCCATCTAGTTTGACGTTGTGAAGCGGGTAGTTGGGTAAACCCTAAACGCTTCTCACCGTTGGATTGCCTCCCGTAAATCAACGGATGAGGGTTAAGCCAACTGTTGTAGACAGTCTTGTCTCACTCACAAATGCAGGTAGTAGGATAGGCCTTGGTTATGTAGCACATCCCAGTGTACAGTGGATATTTAATCGTAAGTTGTGTTACGGGTTCAACATTCGGAGCTCCATATGACCTTTTAATGCTAAGCATGCCCATATTTAACAACTATGTAACATACTAAGTGTTTTAATTAGAAATGAAAACTTTAAACCCCGTATCTGCCACCCTGTGTATATTTAATATATTTTGGGTTTTCTTTTATTACTGCAATGATTTCTTATTTTCTGTTTAATAGGTATACAATAGGTGTGTAGGGTGTGATAAATCGTATTAGAGCTCAAGTTCGTACACTTAGACTCTTTGGGAATTATATGTACATGAAATGAATGTGATTTCTTAAAATCAACTAAGTAAATATGTATGTGAACATAGAGACCCGCAACAATACAAAAATGGTCAGAATGCAAAAGGAGCCCAGGACCACCAAACCCACCAGAAACATCTTATGTGAATGCTAACCCTGATATTTGGATACATATGTGAGAAGTATCGAGTCAAGCTAATGTTGTTTTACTCGAAAACATTCAACAACTATGTGCTAAAATGACTAATTTAAGAAGATACAATGAATTATTATGACTAGAACATGAGAGAATTCTTAGAAGTTTATCCAATCGATAGAACCAACGAGATCTAGACCCCAATGCTAAAGACAGAAAGAAGACTCCAATGGCTCAGCATGGAGAAGAAAATTCTAAGTCAGCTGAAAAACACGGGGAAGACAAAGAAGGTCACTTAGACAATGTTTCTGACTAGTGCAAGACAAAAGGAAAGAAATATGAATTACAAGGAGAATTTGAAAAGATTAAATTGTCACTCTTTGAGGGGGAATCCGAAGAAGCAGTTAAAGATTGGTTAATTGATATGAGCAAATATTTACAGATTTATGATTACACTGATAAAGTGAAAGCACATTTGGCAGTTTATTAGTTAAGGGGTAAGGCTACCCTTTGGTGGGAAAAAATAAAAACAGTAAGGAAAATTGATGAAGAATGTGTTACCTGGAAAGAGTTTCAAAAGAATTTCAAGGATAAGTATCTGACCAAGAACCTTAACCATTGATGAATATGTAAAATGATTCACCTCCCTACTACGCTATGTGCCTTATATGCAAGAGGAAAAGGCAAAAATTCAGCATTTCATTGGTAGCCTAGCCAATTTTATGAAGGAGAATCTTGAGTTCAATTACCCAAGGAAAATGAATGATGTAGTGCGGAAAGCCCACATCTGCTACCATCCAATGAAACAGAAAATTGAGGGTCCTAAAGGAGGAGTGAACAGAAAGGGAAGGAACTTGATCCCAAATAGGAAAGAAAAATTTGTTAATGGAAGAAATGTACAGCAAAAACGTCTGAGTAAATTACTAGTAAGGAACCAGACCAAAGATGCATATTCTGAAAAATAGACAGTCAGAAGGAGCTAATAAATAAGTTAATGACCAACAGTTAAAGCCATCGCTGCAATGTTGGGTATGTCTAGAACCCCATTATTACAAAAACTGTTTGCATAAAGCAAGAACAGAACAACTATCAAATATGTAGGAAGCATCCATTGTTAGAGAAGTGGCAAGGAGCATGCGTAGAATTAATGTTGCATTGGATGATCATCAAGCAGAATATCAACCCAACATGATCGAATGTGAAGGTATGATCGCTAAGAAAACCTATCTCTGTTTTGTTTGATCTCAGTGCTAGCCTAATCTATGTTACTCCTAAGGTGGTAGAAAAGTGTCAACTGCAGAGCAGTAAGATTCCAAAACCTTGGTTAGTCCAATTAGCCATTGGGACAAAAATAAGGGTAGTTGCAAAAACAGAACATTGTCCTATAACATTCTTAGGACAACCCATTCACATTGATCTTAATATACTTCCTTTGGGTTCATACAACATTTTAATCGGGATGGATTGGTTGGAAAAATGTTGGTCCCTAGGTGACTGCAAGCAGAAAACCATTATTTTTATCACTAAATCAGGAAAAAGGAAGGAACTTCAAGGAATCAAGACAAATACCAAATTGCATCCTATTACTACTAGTCAGCTAGGAAGATGTATTAAGAAGGGTTTTCATATATATGTTGTCCAGGTGGGATTTATGAACACCAAAAACAAAATAACCTCCTTCGAAAACATTCCAATCATTCAGGAATTTGCTGATGTATTTCTTGAATCCATTCCTGGATTACCACCCAAGCATGACATTGATTTCACCATTGAACTAATTCCGAGTGCAGCCTCTGTATCTAGGGCCCTTTATCGCATGAGCATACCTGAGTTAACGAACTCAAAATGTAGCTCCAAGAGCTTTTGGATCCTACATATAATAAAATTTCAAAGTAGATTAGTGGGGTTGACTCTGTTGTCTTAGCTAAGATGGATCCCCATGTAGCATGGTGCAAGCTCATAAATTTTCCAAAGAATGTGAATTGACAATGTGAAGCAAAAATTGAAAATTATTTGCTTCAAGTAGAGAAGGTACAAAAATACACATATAGAGTTTTGTTTTTGTTTTAATTTTTTTTCATATATCAAACATTTTGTTACATAGTTATGAAATTTATGTATCACACAAATCCTTCTCCTCTATTGTACCTTGACATAAAATAATGCGGAAATCAACAAATTATGTGCACGTAGAATGTAAAATGCTGCAAACTTTTGATGAGTGAGACAATTCAATATTGAAAAATGGTTAGAAACGACTATGAGAGGAGAAAGAAATATGCACCAGATCGGCATGGAACGAAACAATCTCAGCGTCAAATGTACACTTCACAATGTTTTTGGTCTTATCTTAAGATTATTAATAAAAATAATTGTACATTTCTTTAGTATTAATCAATTTATTATTAAAATATTTTGATAAAAAATTTTAACATATATATTAAAATTTGATATTAAATTGTTTTACTTAATTTAAAATATTAATTTTTTTTTTTGGTGGGTAAGCATCTACGGGGGATTTTGAACGAGTGACCTATCGCAAGGAGTGCCTTAACAGTGCACCCATTCACCATCAATCCAAAGGCCCCATGGGCTAAAATATTTAATTAAGAGTATATATATTAAAATAATTTTTAATTATAATTTTTTTTTCAAATATATTATATATTAATTTCATATTAAACATATTATATATTGGAAACTTTCTCTCCTATATAGATAGGTTTAATATGAAATTAATTTTAGTTAAAGTAGAAATTGAAATATTTATTTTATGATCAATATTAAAAGATAAAGATAAAAATAATTATTATTACTTTTTTAATGCTATGTATTAACTCATGTTGAGTATGAAAAGAATTACATAAAAACTTTATTCTAAATTATAAAATGTTTCTTTGAGATCAATTAAGAACTCATGTAAAAAATAGAATATTTGTTAATTAACTTTACAATTATTGCAATATCAATGATATTTGTACATGAAAATTTGTGTTATTGATTAATAATTTGTAGGTTTTAATCACGTATAGAAATTATCTGCATACGAATTCTAAAACATAGAAAATAAAACAATAGAGAGATAATAACATATAAAACACCCATACACAGAGATTTTCCCCTGGATCACAAAACCGGGACTACCAGCTTGATTTTTCATTATTTTTCTTTCAATGCTATAATACATATTTATACATGCTGAAGCATCCAATACCATGGACCGAAAACCATAAGATCCAAAACTATGGACCGAAAACCATCATATCCAAAAAACCATGTACGAAAATCATGCACAAAACCATAGGTACGTCCGCCCAACCTAACATAGGGTCCAAAACCAAAAATTTTCAGGGCGCTACCCCAGACCCCATAGGGTGGGGTTACCTGCACCCCTCACACCCCCTATGACTCTCCCCGCTATGCAATCAACACAATGAAGGGGAGGCTCCACCCCCTTCTAACCCCTCGGTTAACTACGTGGGTTAGTTGTGGAAAGAATATAACACAACCCAACATTCTCCCACTTGTTGTTTTCTTTCCACAGGGGGCCATAAGAGAGCTTAGTCGTTTATCCAACCCTATAATGCCCATTGTTTCTCTACACAAAGAGCACTTCTCAGAGATCACAAATTTTGTCAATGCATCTACAATATTCTTCAAAGTGTCCACCTTTACCAGCAACACCTTTTTGTCTTCTATCATAACCCTCACAAAGTGATACTGAACATCAATGTGTTTTTTCTATGAATGGTAAGCAGGGTTCTTTGCCAAGAAAATTTCACTTTGGATGTCACAGTCTATCCTTATAACTACCTGTATTAAGCCCATACTTGAACACAATCTCTACAACCAAACTGCTTCCTTGCTTGCATGAGTGGTTGCCATGTATTCTGCCTCTGTAGTTGATAGTGCCACTACAAATTGTTTCTTACTCATCCAACTGATTGCACCTCCAAATAGGTTAAACACATACCCACTTGTAGATCTTCTTTGATCCAGATCTCCAGCCCAGTCAGCATCAACAAAGCCACGAATATCCAAAACTATGTCCGATCGTGGTCTTCCTTGGTAGCACAAACCATAATCACTAGTGCCACGCAAATACCTAAAAACCCGCTTCACTGTTGTCCAATGCTCCTTCCCTAGTTTTGGCATAAACCTGATCAATACTCCCATTGCATGTGCAATGTCTAGTCTAGTACAAACCATCGCATACATCAAGCTATCGACTGCACTTGCATATGGAACATGAGACATATCCTCTTCCTCTTCTTGTGTCTTCGGACACTGTTCAACAGATAACTTTACACCTGCAAGAATAGGAAACTTCACCGGTTTACTATCCTGCATATTAAACCTCTGTAATATTGTCTCGACATACTTCCTCTGGTTTAACTAGAGCTTCCTCTTTGCCCGATCTCTTTTAATTTCCATTCCCAAATATAGTTTGCAGCACCGAGATCTTTCATGTCGAATTTGGAGGACAATTGGGTCTTCAAATCCTGGATAATTTCTTTGTCATTTCCAACCAACAACATATCATCCACATACAAGACCAGATAAATAACACAGTCACCAATTAATTTAAAATACCCACAATGATCTGCTTTGCTTCTGGTGAAGCCAAGTCCCCACATAAATGTATCAAATTTCTGATACCACATCCTTGGTGACTGTTTTAACCCATACAGAGACTTCTTTAACTTGCATACTAGTTCTTTCTTACCCTTCACCAAAAAGCCTTCAGGTTGCTTCATGTAGATTTCCTCTTCCAAATCCCCATGAAGAAATGTTTTCTTCACATCCATCTGTTCTACCTCAAAATGAAAAGCAGCAGCAACAGATAAAAGTAATCTAATAGAAGTTACCTTGGCAACAGGAGAAAAAATATCACCAAAATCAATTCCCGGCACCTGGGAATAACCTTTTGCTACCAACCGAGCTTTGTATTTCTCCACCTTCCGTTCTGCATTTGTCTTCTTCTTGAACACCCATTTGCTGCCAATGGGTTTCCTTCCAGCCGGCAACTCCACCATACAGATCCCAAGGCTCATTTTTGTGCAAAGATGTCATTTCATCAACCATGGCCTCTTTCCAGAGTTTTCCATCCTCTGAATCCACTGCTTCCTTCATAGTTCTAGGATCATCATCAATAACAGACAAAGCAAAGTTTGAACAGAAAGCAGATCGACTATACCTTTCTGGCTGCCTTCTTTCTCAAGCTAATCTTCTCACAATCGAAGTTTGTGGCTCTTCATCTTCTGATTCCTCCTCTGCTACAGAGTCTGATTCTTCCTCCTTTAGTTCAAACTCTATCTTCACAGGTTCCTTTGGTTGGACTTGATGTTTAATAACATCTTTCACCTCTCTGAACATCACATCTCAATTGTACACAACCTTCCTTGTTATTGGGTTCCAAAGCTTATAACGCTTTAAACCATCCTTATACCCAATAAAGATGCACTTTTCAGATTTACTATCCAACTTGGTTCGTTTCTCCTTTGGAACATGTACATATGCATCACATCCAAATACCTAGATGTGAAAGAGAGGGTTTCTTACCACTCCATACTTCTTGTGGAGTCTTATCCTCCAACGCTGATGAAGGTGACCTGTTGACCAAGTAACATGCAGTATCCACCGCCTCTGCCCAGAATTCCTGTCCTAACCCGGCACCACTGAGCATGCTTCTTGCCCTTTCCATCAACGTCTTGTTCGTTCTTTTTGCGACTCCATTTTGCTGAGGTCTATATGGAGTAGTCTTCTGCCGTGCTATACCACACTTCTTACAAAATTCTACAGAATTCTCTAGAATTATCTGTCCTCAGTACCTTTAGTTTCTTGTCTGCCTGATTTTCCTCCAGAGCCTTAAATTCTTTAAACCTGTCAAAGACTTCAGATTTCTTCTTAAGGAAATATATCCATGTATTCCTTGAGAAGTCATCTATAAATGATACATAGTACACAGACTTACCCAATGATGGAACTTTTACAGGTCCAAACACATCACTGTCCACAAGCTCTAATATTTGTTTCGTCCTCTTACCACCAGAGGGGAAACTCACCCAATTCTGCTTCCCATATACACAATTTTCACAGAAATCAAAATCCAGAGAGCTATTACTCATACCTTCTACCACACCTTTACCATGAAGTATTTGAAGGCCCTTCTCTCCAATATGTCCAAGCCTTTGATGCCACAACATGGTCTTCTCTCCAGAGACCACTAGATTTTCTGCTCCATTTTCAGTAACCATAGAACTATTACACCCGTCAACAACAATACTACCTTGCAACTTGTACACAGTTCCAATGTGAACTCCCCACATCAATACTAGTGCTCCTCGAACCATCTTGCAGGTATCCTTCTTGAACACTGTCTTTACAGCTGCATCATCCAACTTTCTTACAGAAATCAGATTTCTGGCCAACGCAGGAATATGCAGAACACCCGGAAGGGTTCTAACCCTTCCACCTTGCAACTTCAACTTTACTTTTCCGCGACCAATGATTCTAGCCTTCCTATCATCTCCTAAGAAGACATCACACCATCGTATTTCTCATACTCGCAGAACCACTCTCTATGGGGAGTGAAGTGAAAGGATGCACCTGAGTCAATCAAC
>APFE030172114.1:18909-39195 GCA_000404065.3 Pinus taeda
TCAATCAACCATGCATCATGATCTACATGTGTACTTGAAGAAGCCAAGTACACATCCCCACCTTCATTTGAGGTGGTTTTCGCCTCTGCAGAAGGAGCATCATCATATCCCTTTCCTTTGTCGGGAGCTTTAGATTTACACTCCCTTTTGAAGTTCCCTTCCTTTCCGCATTTCCAGCACACCCCCTTTGTAGGTTTTCCTGGAGATTTAGATCTCCCTCTAGATTTAGATCTCCCACTCGATGACTTACTCTTGTTTCTGTTCTGGGACCGTCCTCATAGAGACAAGGCATCACCATTCTGGTTGTCCATATTTTTTCGTCTCATCTCCTCTGTCAGCAAGGCTTAGACTATTTCATCAAACTGCCAAGCAGTTGCATTGCTACCTATTGCAATAACCAGACTATCCCATGAATCTGGTAGAGAACACAAAAAACTGGTGCACTTATCTTCATCTGAAATTTTAATATCAACAGATGATAACTGACTTACCACAGTATTAAATGCATTCATATGCTCTGTCACCGAGTCTCCATCTTTCATCCTCAGGTTATACAAATTTTTCCACAGGAACAATTTATTCACCGGAGACTTAGATTGGTACAAATTCCCTAACTTATCCCACAAAGCCTTCGCCGTAGCTTCCCCTAATACATTCAGAAATACTGAATCTGAGACACACAATCGTATTGTGTTCTTTGCCTTCCGATCCAACTTCTTCCATTCTTCATCGGTCACTCCCATTGGCCTAGTACCCGGATCTACCACGATCCACTGATCTTTATCCACCAACAAATCCTCCATCTTGAGTTTCCACAACTCAAAACTTTGACCATTGAACTTCTCAATCTCTATCTTTCCACTACTCGCCATCTTCTTTCACCACCAGAATCGATCTCGTAGATCTCCCATTGAATAGGGTCTACCACAGGCCCGAGCGAAACCCCTCAGCAACAAAGGCGTCCCCTTGAAGCCAAAACAACTCTAATACCAAATGTAGGTTTTAACCCTATACAGAAATGACCTGCATACAAATTCTAAATCACAGAAAAATAAACAATGCGAGAGCATAACACATAAAACACATATGCACAGAGATTTTCTCTTGGATCCCAAAACCAGGACTACGAGCTTGATTTTTCATTATGTTCCTTTCAATGTTACAATACATATTTATACATGCCGAAGCATCCAATACCATGGACCGAAAACCATCGTGTCCAAAAAAAATGTGCGAAAATCATGCACAAAACCATAGGTGGGTCCGCCCAACCTAGCATAGGGTCCAAAACCAAAATTTTCCGGCGGTTGCCCCGGACCCCATAAAGTGGGGTTACGGATACTCCTCAAACCCCCCGTTAACTATGTGGAAAGAATATAACACAACCCAACACTCGGTTGCCTTCTAGTGCATGATTCGACTGTTTGTACTCCGAGCGGAATGAAGGGGAATTCAAGGTGAGGAGTAATAAATGAGGGGGATTCCCTACTATAAGTCCTCTCCTATTGCCTCTTCGAGTTATTGCTACCATTTTTCCAGTGGATCCTTGACTTTGACCTCAAAATCCATCAATAATATACATTAAATACGTGTTAGACCACAGGGCACAATAACTAACTAAACTCACTCTATAAGCATAAATATAGTCATAAAATCATGTAATAAGCGAATAGAATGGTTGGTCTGACTAGGTTATGAGGTAAAATGAGCCCATATAATTACCCATTTACAAGGCTCATCATCACCCCCTACTAAAAGTGTTTCTCATCCTCTGAGCAACTTAGTCAATCTCCTCATCTTTTATGGCCCTAGTGACCTCCCTAGCATCCCAGGCTTCTGATGTGGTTTGCTCTTCTTTGCCATAGAATCCCACCTTCCTATCCATCTCCTTCCACTACTCTTCCTCTTCTTCTTCCCTTCTACCTTCTAGCATGCCTAAAAATAGTGGGAGACTCATTTTAGGCCAATCCAGTTGACCTTCAACCTTTGCATGGAGTGCTTATACGTTGGCACTCTTTTTAATGTCTCCTTTAGCCTCATGGGGGAATGATATTCCCTAATCTGCAAATTTCGTGGTAAGGTGTTCGATCTCCTCATGCATGCATGCACACAATCATCCCCAAGTAGCCTTTGAATATCCTAAAAATGTACAATGGCTTGTTCCAGATTGGTGAGATATCTAGGGGCAATCTGAGGGTCATTAGCAAGCAGGTTGTGTGTACTGATGAGTGCCATAGGATCTGATGGCTCGGCTCTTATCATTAATGGCTTATTATACTCCTTTATCATCAATCTTTTTATTTCTACTACCCTCAATTCTTCATGGTTCATCCATGAGGCCATGGCCATTAATTGTAGTTCCCCTAGCTTTGCATTGGGGTCCCACACATTCATGTATGTGAGGGCCATGTTATGTAAGAATTCTACCATCTTTGCCTTATCCTCTGATGTGCTTTGGTCACACAGATCCATAAACATCCTGTAATATTCGAAAGGCATTGTACCTCTTTGTGCCAAATTCTTTATCTGGAATTGTAACCATTGGTCCTTGAGATAGAGACCATAGGATTTTGTTGGTGTTCTACATTACAGTACCTCCATGGATAAGCTGGCCATGCATGCCAGCCGAGTCTCTTTCTCTTGCAGCTACCTCCTTAACATTTCATTTTCAATTTCAAGGTGGCTTATTGTAATTGCTTCCCTCTCTCTGATAGCACTCAACTCTCTACCCATTTCTTTGAGTTTGTTTTCCATATGGCCAACATCCTTAACTCCTTTGGATTTGGCTATTTGCATCCACCTATGTGTTGTTACTCTTTCTTTCTCCAATTCAAAGGATAGTGGTATTGCAAATTTTTGTGGGATTATCCTTCCTCCTTCAAGTAGATTGTAATAGGAGGAAAGACTAGGCTGGGGATCAGGTTCTTGTATCTCTGGTTCTTCCTCCTTCACCTATGGCTATTCTTCTATCCTTTTCTCAAGCTGTTGGGTCTCCTATAGTTTTCACATTGTCTCCTACAGAACTGCCTGAGCCTCCTGTAAGACTATTTTTCTGTCATATAGTACTTCCTTTTCCTTCGATGTGGAAGATCTAAGAGTCTCCCTCTCACATGTTATAGGTGTCCTAGAAGGAGATTATTTCCCCCTAGGAGAGGGTGAATCTTCGATGGTAATTGGCACTTTTGAAGAGGGCTACGGTTTGCCTATTTTGATTCTTGTGCTCTTCCTAGCCCTGAAATACATGAAGGTCTATATTTTCCTCTTTTACTTTCGCTTGATTGGTGTACTGAGGGTAGTAAGGGTAGATGCTACCTCCCTTTCTAGAGTCTCAGGGGACTCTTCTCCTTTTTCTACCATTTCTACCTCTTTTCCTCCTTCTTCTATCTCTTTCTCTGTCTCTTTTTTTGTCTCCTCATGTTTTGTTTCTTCAACTTTCTCCTCCTCTATTTAAGTTCCCTCCTCCTTCCTTCCTTATTCTTCTATGCCACCAGTGGCTTCACCTTCTCCCCCTTGGTGTTCTTCCTCCTCACTACCAGTGCGACTGACATCATAGGTTAAGGTCTTTATGTCATCCTCAGCTGTCATGTTTTGGAAAACTTCCCATGCTATAGGGAGTGTAAAGGTATGGAGGGATTCCTCCACTAGGATTTTGATTAAGTAATGATGATCTAGCTGCTCTGAATTTCTTGCTTGAACCTTAGTGTTGGAGTCAATGAGGGATTGCGAGAGGAAGTAGGGGTTACTGAGCTTTGGAGGTGCTGGAGTGTCCATGCCATACCTTAATTCTTGTAGGATTCTAAAGTGATAACCATAAACAATGTTGTACCTCCCCTCACAGGAAATGTATTTGATGATTTTTTAGCTAACCTCATCCCAAGGATATGGCATGCTAGCCCTTCTAATTCAATTTTTATCTTCTACAAGGGTTTCATTGTCTTGGAAAAAGTTTTTCTTGGTAGCGTGGCCAATTGGTTTCTCATCCTTACTCCAAGGCAGCCTAAGAGGAAGGGTACTAACCCTAATGATAAATTCATGGGTTATCTTGATGGAAAGACCTCTAAAGGTGACAGTGGCATGAGTTCTTGTGCGGGGTACCAGATAGAGAGCAAACTCTTGGGCAATTTCCTCATCAAACCCTTGGAATTTCTCAAACAAATTCATCCAGTTTTCCCTTGTGAAGATGTCCACCGCTTGTGGATGTGCATGGAGCCTAGTGGAGCGGATGGGCTCCTTTCTCATAAATACTCCTGTCATATTGTCTCTGCTCTTTTGAAAAAACAAAATATGGAGATGGAGATAGAGAATTTTGAGAAAAACAGAGAAACGGAGGAGACTATGTTTTTTTTAAATAAGAAGATTTTTTATTTTTTATTTTTATTTTATTTTATTTTATTTTTATTATTATTTTCTTTTAATGTATTTTCCTCTGCTAAAGACTTTATTTCCTCCTCAAATTGAACCCAATTCTCTCATATATTTATATTCAATATGGGGCATGCATGAACCCTACCTCTTCCGACCGAAAATCGTGCAAAAAATCAATTTTTCTCCGCTCAAAACGACTCACTACCCCTCTTGTAGAAGCCTATTGTCCCTCTTGTAGAATTCCTGTAGGTGCTATTGCAGAACGTGTAGGTGCTCCTATATAACATGTAGGTTCTCCTGTAGAAAATACCGAGAGCAAGAATATGGGAGAGATCAATGGAGGACGAAGGTTACGAGACTGTTGGGGCACAAGGAGACTGTTGTAGCTGAGTTACGAGGAGAGAATGAAGGAAAAGGTGGTGAGAATGATTGGGGAGGAGTACTTATTACCCTTTATGGATATTTTTTTTTATGAGGGGTGATCTGACAAGGTATACGTTGGTCATATTTGAACCGTTGGTCCCCACCTTCTTGGTCATCATGGCTTTTCCTTGTAATCATCTCCCATCATTGCATCAGAGTTCACACTTCCTCCCCTACCTGTCCTTGACATCTTGCGCTCGAGTTGACTGTGTGCAGGTGTGGTTGAAATCTCGGATGAGTGTAGTCAACTAGATGAGGGTGGCCAAGTTAACTGGCAAACATTCCCTCATTCAACCTCAACCATCTCGTTGTTTTTGCATGACTTTTAATTACATAAATCGAAACAGAGGAGCAATTTAGTTACATACTTGTGATCTGAATGTATTTGTTGTGAGGTGTTGTGGCTCTCTTTGTTGCATGCCTTTATTTCTTTTGATGCATTCTATTTGCTTACCGATGTGTGGCTATGTGTTTTTGCAGGTTCTTCTCTGGCTAGATCTAAGCTCCAGGTGCCTTCTCAACCTTCATGTTTGCACTCTCCTGCTGCTGATGCTCGATTTTAATGGGATCAACTGCTACAAGAATTCCTACAGGAGCTCCTGTATCTGCTTCTCCCCTTGAAACTTTAGCTTATTTCTATGCTTGGAGCTTTGAGGATGATGCCAGAGGTGTAGATAAATATGGAAAGGTAATAGGTAGGCTTCAGGTGAAGTGGATGGTGTTGTTTCCTCTCTTATTTTTCGTTTTTTTCTTTTTTCTGAAAAAACTGTTTTTTCTTGTGTTTTTCTTGGGCAGGAAGAAAAATGATGCTTGAGTTGTGATTCGAGATTGGAAATGTTGGCAAGGAGGTTTGAATACTATAGGAGGGTTTATAGGTTCTTCATGAAGCCTCCCTGTCCCTAGAATTGCCTTTTGTATCCATTTCTGGCTCTTTGTAACTCCTACAGGAGCCTCCTGTAGAAAACACAAAGCCTCCTATAGAAAACACAATTTTTGAAAAAGAAGAAAAGTGGGGTGGAAGAAATGCCAAAAATGATGGAGAAAAGTGTGCAGAAGATGAGATGGGTGCTGGTATGAATGTTAGGGTCCCCTTGGCACCTTCTTCGGCTCCTTGTAGTCCTCCTGCAAACCTAAAATGCAACAAAAAAATAATTTCCTTTTTCCTTTTTCTCTTTTCTCTCTTTTCTTTTTTTTGAAAACAACTAGGGTGCCTCAAAAAGGTTTTCACCCTAATTTCCTACCCTAATCACCTCCAAGGGAGTTTTTCACCCAGGTATCTTATGCTTTTTCTCTTCTTTTTTTCTTTTTTTGGCATTGTTGGGCCACCTCAGAAGAGTTTTCAACCTAATTATGGGACTCAAGCACCTCATGGAGGTTTTCACTGGAGTCCTTATTATTTTTTATTTTTTATTTTCTTCAGTGAGTGAGTGAAATGGAAGCTAAGACATGCTCCACTACCATCATTTTTTTATTTAGACCTTCAATAAACTCTCACTTGGAGAGGCGTTTCTTGTAGACTTTCAACTGATGTCCATTTACAAGCATGGGGATGGCTTCATCATCAATGGTTCTAATTAGAATTGAACCATTGTCATTACATTTATCCATAGTGTAAGGTCCTTGCCATCTTGTCCTCAGCTTGCCTTTGAAATCTTTGTATCTTGAATCAGAGAGTAGTGCCCAATCTCCCTCTTAGAATTGCTTCTCCTTGATACTTTTATCATGCCATATCTTTCTCTGAAGCTGAACTACCTCTATGTGGGGAAGGGCTTGCAATATGTATTCATCCAATCCATTGAGTTGAAGTAATCTCTCCTTCTGTTCATGGTTGAAGTCTAGGTCTGGCTAAGCTTCCATCCTTAGTGTATTGAACTCCAATTCTATTGACAACAAAGCCTTCTTCCCATAGATCAATTCAGAGGGTGTGAACCCAGTGGTGATCTTCCATGTGGTGTTGTAGGCCCAAGTGGCCTCAACTAATCTATCAGCCTAGTCTTTTCTATTGTTGCTCACTACTTTGGTCAGGATCCCTTCCAATGCCCTCTTAGTGACCTCCACTTTCCCATTGGTTTGTGGATGGTAAGAGGTGGAAGTCTTGTGCTTGATATTATGATGTGTGAGAAAGTCTTCAATTAGGTTGGAAGTGAATTGGCTGCCTTGATCTGTGACCAACTCTCTCAGATATCTAAACTTATAGAATATGTTTTCTCTCAAAAACTCAACTACCATTTCCTCTATTGCTACTTTGATTGCTTTTGTCTCTACCCACTTTCTCAAGTAGTCGGTGCACATAATAATGCATTATTTCTGCTTTGAAGGAAGGTTGATAGGCCCCACAAAGTCCATGCCTCAGTTCTCAAATCACTCAAATGTCACTTGAGGTTGCATGGGCATCTCATCCTTTGGAGTAGGTTTCCACATCCTCTAACACCGATCACACTGGCTTGTATATCTCCTCACATCCTGATGGAGAGTCGGCTAATAGTAGCATGCTTGCAGTATCTTGAAGGTAGTTCTTTTTGCTGCAAAATGACCTCCACAAGGCCTGTCATGATAGGTCAGGAGGATGTGAAAGAATTCCTCCTCCTTGACACATCTTCTCAGGATCTAATCTGGGCCAAGCTTGAAAAGATTTCCCCCAATCCAGGTGAACGGGGTGCTTTTCCTTACTATCTTTCTCTTCTCTTTTGAGGACAAGTGTGGTGGGAACTATGCTGAAACCAACTAGTTTGTTATATCAGCAAACCATGGAGAGAGTACTAAGATACTAAACAGATGTTTGTCTAGCATTTGGTCATCCACTATTCCTTCTTCACCTACAAGCAAATTTACTCTAGACAAAAAGTCAGCAACAAAAGTTTCTTTATTAGGCTTATCAATAATGGTCAAATCAAACTACTGCATTAAAAGAAACCATCTAATAATGCAAGCATTTATATTTGGTTTTTCATTAAATATCTAATTGTAGCATGATCAATGTGTACAAAGGTTTGATAGCATGTGATACAATGTTTGAATTTGTTTAAGGAATGCACGATAGCTAGGAGTTCCTTCTCCGTCACTATATAGTTTAACTCTACCTTTGAAAAGTTCTTGCTTATAAAGTATATGACATAAGGTAACTTTTCATCAATTTGTCCTAAGGTCTCTCCTATTTCTTTTTTCAAGGCATCTATATGAATTTGAAATGGCAGGGACCAGTTTGGGCCTCTAAGAATTGGGTTAGTCACTAGCTTGCTCTTCAAGGTATCTAAGGCTTCTTGATAGTTTTTTGACCATATGAACTCAACATCTTTGCCTAAGAAGCCAAAAAAAGGAGAGGCTAGCTTGTTGAAATCTTTAATGAATCTTTTGTAATATCTAGCTAAGCCTAGGAAACTTCTGACATCTCTCACCTTTCGAGGAGGTGGGACCCTTTGGATGATGGAAATTTTTTTGGGGTCCACCTATAGTCCTTGCTAAGATATTGCATGCCCTAACATGGTCCATTCAGTCATAAAAAATTCACATTTTTTCAGAATGAGGGATAGGTTCATCTCAATACACTTGTCTAGAACTTTCCTTAGGTTAGATAAAGCTTCCTGAAAGTCAGAGCCATAAGGAGTAAAATCATCCATGTATATTTCTACTGCATCATGAACTAGTTTAGAAAATATACTCAATACTACTCTTTGGAACGTGGTTGAATCATTGCACAAAACAAAAGGAAGGAATTGGTATGCAAAAGTACCCCAAGGACAAGTGAAAGTGGTCTTATCTTGGTCTTCTGGCCTGATTTGAATCTTATTGTACCCACCAAACCCATCTAGGAAGGAGAAAAACTTTTTCCCTACCAGACCGTCTAACACTTGATCTATGAAAGGTAAAGGAAAATGGCCCTTTTTAGTGGCTTTGTTAAATTCCCAATAGTCGACACATATTCTCCACTTATCATTTTTCTTTGGCACTAGCACCAAAGGAGAGACCCATTCACTGTTAGAGATGGGATAGATGAATCCTGCATCAAGAAATTTCTATAGTTCTTCCTTAACAATATCTTTAAGTGCTAGATTCATCCTCCTTTGAGGCTACCTGACTGGCTTGCAATCTTCCTTGACATATATATGATGAGTACATACTGAAGGGTGCAATCCCTTCATTTCCTTATAACTCCGGGTGAAGGCATCTAGATTTTTTCTCAGTAGCCTGCATAGCTCCTTCTCTTGGGAAGTAGATAGGGATGGATTGATTTTCAATGTCCTTTCTGGGCCGAACTCTATATTTTTGACATGGGGAGAAGTAGGATCAACAACGCAGAGATCAATTTAGGGGTTGTTTTCGGTTTCTCTTATTATGTATTCTAATGGTGATACACTGGGAGGTGGATTCTGAATCAAATTTTTTATCATATCATCCTCATCTTGCGGTTCCCCCCCATGGCAGTTTCTGATGTACAAAGTTGTGCAGAATAAAATTCATTCTCATCTTCCTCCTCCAACCAAAGAGGTAGATCATGTTCTAGAAAGGGTTGGGGAGGAGGATATAGGATTAACTTCTTGGACATGTGCCTATTCTTTATGGTCATGTTCCCAGCTCGACAACTGATGTAGGAATCGGCTGTAGCCAACCAGGGTCTCCCCGGAATGAGAGGATACCCAGTGAGCTTTGCCTTTGGCTGGAGAACTAAGAAATTAGCAGGGTACTACCATGAATCAATGGAGACCATCACATCTTCCACAATCCCCTCAGGGGTCACTATGGAGCAGTTTGCTAGCTATAGCATTGTCGTGGTCTTCCTCAAGGAGCCCTGGAGGTTGAGTTTGAGCATTGTTTCCTTCGTCATCACATTAATTGTAGCTTCTAGATTAATCAAGGTATGCAGGATCATTGTGCCATTGATGTGGACATCAACTATTGGGCTTCCAGGTTCCAAATATTTTGGACAAATTACCTACCCCAACATCAGGTTGGACAATTTTCCTATGACATTGATGGTTGGGGCATCTCTCTTGCACCTTCTTGGATGCTTAAAGCACTTCTCTTTGATCAAACTATTATGAATAGGCACATATTTTATGGCTTGGAGAAGTGGTATCTTTACACATAAATGTTTCAATTCTCCCAGGAGTTCAGTCTCTTTTGGGTAGGCTAGACTGTCACAAATAGTCTCTCAGGAAAGGGTGGATTTTCTTTAGGTTCTCTTTCCTCTTTATCTTCCTCAACCTCCCTAGGTGGAGGTTGGCTATCTAGGAGAAATTTCCTAGATTGTAAGTTGATTTCTTGAATCTCCACAGCATAATTTAGGCATGACGGTTCCCCACTATACACTTGTTAAGCCTGTCTATTTTTGGAGTTCAGATTTGGTTGGGCAAGCATTTGGGGTTTCCATGGTGGAGCAGAAGGTAACGATTGTGGTTGGGTAGGTGGTGGATGAAAAAGAGTGGGAAGAGGGTTGTATTGGGGCCTCTACCCCTAATGAGATGCATTCCACTGAGGCTGCGACTGAACATAGGATTGAAATGAATGGGTGGCTGGTTGGGCATGATATTAAGATGTGAAGGACCAAGGTTTATCGGGAAAACTAGTTTCCATTCGGAGATACTAGTCCCACTAAGATGGGTAGATATCTTAGAAACAAACAAACTAAAGTTACTTGCATTTTCCTTTATGAGAAGTAGATGAGAGAGAAGTAGAGAGCACCAACCTCATTCTTCTGCTTGGCTCCTTGCTTGTTGCCTCTCCCCTTTGACAGATCTTTTTTGCTCCTTCCTCGCTTGTCCCACTTCAGAGAACACCTATAGAGTCAAAGAAACATAACACCATCAAAGCATAGAGATCTACAATCATAAACAATATAGGATCAGATATATATTGACCATAGAAATGCATATATCTACTCAAACATACAAGAATATGGAGGAAAACTCAAATAGCTTTATTGGTAGAAGTAGTAGAAGATAGGATTACAACCCATTGATCTGACCCAGCACCATCCTCTCAACATGAAAGCCCTTCTTCACCTCATGAAAAGCTAGATCACCCAACACTATGATGTTCCACAAAGAAACCAACAACACTTCCTTACAAGATGCAAAATTCCAGCCTCTCGATCTCTAGGATGAGGGATCCATATATAGATGTTTGTAGGTGGGTGAGTCAGCTTCTAGGTTTTTGATTAGTTTCATTTCTCTGATAATTCTCAATTCCACTTGGAGATTTCATGATCTCTTACTCATCCCTGGGCGAATTTAGAGAAGCAAGTGTCACAAGAGAAGTTTCTGGAATATTCCATGATCATCCACCTTGCAAATTGTTTCTACCATTTGTCTACTCTCACCCATCACACCCCATAGAAGGGCCTTTTAATATGCATCACACCCCATATGTGTATTAGGTAGGATGCATCGCATCTTGACCATGGAGCAGGTGAGATGGTCCAGTGTTGACTAGTTCTGAGTAGTTTTTCATGGAGAACTTCTGGGAGATGATGTAATTAGCTGACCTTGTTCCTTTAGGGGATGAAACAATACTTTTAGGGACTTAGAAGCCCTTGGTTTATGGACATATGAGTTTGGGATTGTAGTGACCAAATATGTCTATAACAGTTGCCCCCTAAAGCATGAGGTCATAAATCTTTTGATGTCGGGTGAAATGCTTTATCACGAGGATTCGAGGTTTTTCGAACTGGAAGGTGACATGTAATAAGATACAATACAATACATTATCTTCATAATATTTTCATGATCTAGCTGAGGCGGGCATTCCCATGCTTAGCTTTGTAAATTCATTTTCATGTACATAAGACAGACAATTGTCTTAGCTTGGATGATTATCTGTGCAACTATGATGTACATTTAATGTCTTTATTTTCCTGAATATATCGTAGCCCAGATGGATGAAACTAGATCTGGGGTCTTCAAACTCATTCAATCTTCACCTGAAGTACAAGTCAATCCATGTGAAAAGATGTTCTGAAGTCGAACATGGAAAGACATCACCTGATTACTAGCCAATGATGTAAGTTGTTAACAGGTGCGAGAGGAATCAACGATAATGATAATGACCATCAAGTACTGTAGTACAATTCACATAGTGTGAACACATGAGTCAATGTTGAACACCACACAGAATCTTTTGGTCAAAGGCCATTGATGTAGACCTGTCGCCAAAAGTGAGAAACTTGCCATTGAGGCATGCAAGCTTCAAAGTACTGAAAGGGTTGTTCTGAAGTCAACTTCGTGGATAATGAGTTGATGTTGACAATAAGTGACCTGTCATAGGAGGGCCTTAACAAATCTCACACCTATGACATGAAATAGAGCAAATGATTTTGTGGAGGTGAAAATGATCTAATGATACAAGGTTCAGGGTGGCGGTCTTGAAAGAATGAAGGGTGAAGGTATTGTAGTGGATGAGACACAAGCTGGGTTGGTGAATTCTCTGAGCGACTTCTCTTGCACATATCAACAACACTGAAATGGATTGGTAGCGTTTACCCAAAAAATGGATGGTACGTTGGACCAATGGTGATATGACCAGTGAATGGAATAACCCAAGCTGACTCAATCATGGTGATGGAGTGAAAGTGTCATGTTCAAGAGCGACTTGCTACCAAAAAACTTTCTTCAATTTTTCTTCCCAATTTTTCTCCTGTCATTTCTAACTAATACCTCTTTATTTTTGTCAAGCTTGAGGATGATAACTTGTTCTTGTCTGTATTGACAAGTTTGTCACTATTTTCCTAAAGAGTTTAAGGACAAGGATAACTCGGTCCTTTTCAATTTTAGAGACTCTGAAAAGAGACAGAAAGGAAACTTCAATAATCCTTTTTTGTATTATAACCACTTTAGTCTAAAAAAGTATAAAATAATACGAAAGGGATAAATTTTCGATAGTTTTATCGAGCCGAGCAAAACAAGCGCTTGATCTTTTTGTGTAATGATCCCTTAGGTCCAAAAAGATTAAAATCTAGAGGAGGGATGGCACTTCCAATCACTCTAATGAGCTGGAGCGGCTAATTTCTCAGCAATCTTTACATATTTTATGAGTCAGATGAAAATATCTTAAAGAAGACTCATTTTTTGAGGAACGAGGGATGATTTTGGATAGCAGATAGTTCCGGGTAAGGTTTGGAACTTTTCAATCACACCAGTGTAAAGAAGGTGGCTAATAGGATCACTCGTCACAACTGTTCCTCAAAATGGGTAAACAATCAAATGGAGGCGTATGATCGGCTAAAAAAGAGTGGAGGTGATGGTGAGAACGCGACCAAGGCTCAAAAGCTGATAATAATGCGATTGCAATGGTTATTTACTAAAGGTGGGTTCATTTTTTAATGAGCTTAAACTCTGGTGGAACATATGGTCATTGCTAGGATTATGTTTTAATTAGCTTGAACTTCGTGTAAAACTACTCATGCTAGTCGTATAATAAGGGTGTCTCATTGATAGGTTCATTTTTTAGGGAGATTGCCTGATTCGAAACTTTGCTCCGAATCCTTTCGTTATGCAAGATAGGAATGACCAATCCTATGAGTTAAAGGGTTAAGAACCGACAAGCTAAGAAAATAAATGGTTTCTTTTCACTTGCAGGCAAAAAGGTTTGCATGCCCCTAGGTATAACGAAGTAGAGTTTCTAGGTTATCATTCAATTTTGCAGACAAAACACTTGCTTGGTTCTGTCAGGAACAGACATACCTTCTGATGGAGGAATCCTTTTCTAGTCTAATCCCATTTTCCTAAATAGACAGGTGTGTCAGACTAGTCATATTCCTACACAGAAACCTACCTTATAACTAGGGTTTTCCTGCCGAAGCAGACCAGGGCACATGCCACCTAGGTTTTAGTCACAATCATTGAATCACTCGTGCTCATCAGGTGGACGGATTGGAGATTGATGAGACATTACTTGCACAAAAATACCAGTTATGGATGGAAATTGACTACTAGCTATGAGTGAATCAAGGAATGAAAGCTGGTCTACGAGCTGGACCACTCTGCCTTCATGCGAAAAACACATCACTTGAAACAGTGAGGAAACAATAGCTCCCATGCTATAAATGTAGTCATGCTCAAGAAGTAGATTGTAATCTGAAGGTCCTTGGACTACCATTACGTTCAGATAAATAGTTTTCCTTCTCAAAGTTATAGGCAAACTTGGGAGGATCTCAATGATAGTGGTGCCCTTTGCAAATGACACGTGGAGATTCAGGTTTGGATGGTGCAGTGTGTGGATTTTCGCTAGACGATGCTTGGTTGCCCCCTTTTTCCGTTGGCTTCTTATTCTTCCTCTCCTTCCCTTTCTTCTTCTTCTCAGTTACTTAGTTTTTAGGTTTACCAAGTGAAGAGGAAGAAGGAGAAGGAGAAAGAAATGAAGTAGAAGGTTGGGGGGTAACTCTAGTATCATCTAGTTGTTGATTTGATTACTCAGGAATCACAATGCTTTGAACGATAGAGGTTGAGAAGAGCCATACTGGCAGGCCAATTGTCAGTCCTGGAAGGGACAATGTGGCCATATGAGGTGCACCAACATCTCCCCAAGAGAAGAAAGGACTAGGATTCCCCCCAAGGGGAAATCCTTGGTTGGTGGACTCCATTTTCTCAACCTAAGATCAATGAGGGAACATGGATGTTATTCTGATTAAAATAAATTTTATGACGTTTTGACACAACTTTCGTTTTCAATTTTTAAGAGTCGAGAAAAAGCTAAAGATGACTCTAGTGGCCTTCAATTTTTAATGAGCCTGAAGTGACAAGTGCTCAGATGGACCTTTTCTTTTAAGGAGTCTGAGAAGGAACGAAAGTGACTACTCTGGAAATATAGACAAAGGAATTACCAAACCAATCGCAAAAATACAGAATACCTTTTATGGTACAGCAGTCAATCTTCCCGAATTTTTTGTTTAGTGCATTGAGATCGATAGGGTGGCAGACACAACTTCCTAAGGATAAAGGATATAGCCTATTGTGGTCTCCTAATATATACTCGACAGAACTTGGGAGCACAAGTTCGTACTAGCACTTGTTGTCTCAAAGAGGAGGAATCACCCAACCTAGGATGAAAGTGATAGCTACCAAGCTTTATGATGCTGGAATACATCTCTAGCCTAGACTTCTAAATGTTGTGCGTTCGGTTCCAAAGCGTTTTTATGTTCATTGAAATTTATTTTAATGTTGATCTTTCTTAAGAAGTTTTCCTTTAAGGTTCATCATGTGATGTAGATATACAACTCCTAAATACGCAATCTAAGATGATAAATAGATGTTTACCTTCTCTTTTTGCAATGAAAATCCTAGCTACTAAGGAAAGAGAAGTGAAATTATTTCAACATAGAACAGAGAGCACACACTAAGATGCACTGTCCTAAATCAATCTTCACAAGTAGTCTAAATGAAAATGCACATGCATGTACTTTCTTTCTGCTTTCTTAATGTGTGAATGACAAAAAGAATGCTAAGTACAAATCTGAGTTATCTTTGCAATGTGACAGCACTAACAATTTTCTTTTCAAAAGACGAAAGGAAGATAAGGACGACACTTTGCGATTGTGAATTGAAAATTGCTTTCGACACTTGAAATACTATTAATTCAAATCAAATATAAGAGTAACAGTGTAATCAACTATCAGAAAAAAGAGGATTCTTTCCTTTGACTAAAAACGACACTTGTGACACTTTCAAATAAAAAGACGACAGTTCGATTAAGCTACACTTTGTAAAGGAGAACTGTAAATGGAAAAAAATACATAAAAACATTCACAAATATTTGTACAATGGAGGCTGAATAATGCAAATGAAGGGAGTTTCAACAATGGAATACTAATCACATACAACAAAACTTCTGAAAAACACTGAAGAGAATGAAGAAAAATCAAAATTTGGAGGCAGAAATAGTCTTATCTGATCATCGCACCTGTAACATAGGGAAACAGGAATGCATCTCACCTACAGCACATAGGAGGTGCAATGCATCGAGACTTTCAAAAGGAGACAATGCGATGGTCCAGGGAGGAGACTTTAACTTGGTTTTTGGTCACAGTTTGCATCTTAGTTTAGGGATTTAGGCTAAGCTAATGATAGTCCGTAAATACAAAACATAGGGGCTGATCTAATGAGGTTACTTGAGCCACCACCAGGGCACTTAGGATGCTTGCAAGTTAGATGTTTAATTCATAAACTAACCCAGAGATTCAATAAAGCAATGTCTATCTACTTTGTAGTTGGATAGCAAAACCAGTTCGAAGGCTAGCTGGCATAACTTCAGACTCCATTTGTAGTTTATAAAGTAAACAAACTAGAAACAAACAAACAAGCTATTCGCTCCCTAGCGGAGTCACCATTTTGTTATCGGGAAAACTAGTTTCCATTCAGAGCTGCTAGTCCCACTAAGATGGGTAGCTATCTTAGAACCAAACAAACTAAAGTTACTTGCATTTTTCTTTATGAGAAGTAGATGAGAAAGAAGCAAAGAGTACCAAACTTAGTCTTTCGCTTGGATCCTTGCTTGTTTCCTCTCCCTTTGATAGATCTTTGCTGCTCCTTCCTCTCTTGTCCCACTTCATAGAACACCTATAGAGTCAAAGCAACATAACACCATAAAAGCATAGAGATCTGCAATCACAAGAAATATAGGATCAGATATATATTGACCATACAAATGCATATATCTACTTAGACATATAAGAATATGGAGGAAAACTCAAATAACTTTATTGGTAGAAGTAGTAGAAGAGAGGATTACAACCCATTGATCTGACCCAATGCCATCCTCCTAGCATGAAATCCCTTCTTCACCTCATGAAAAGCTAGATCACCCAACACTATGATGTTTCACAAAGAAACCAACAACACTTCCTTACAAGATGCAAAATTCTAGCCTCTGAATCTCTAGGATGAGGGATCCATACATAGATGTTTGCAAGTGGGTGGGTCAGCTTCTGGGTTTTTTATTAGTGTCATTTCTCTGATAGTTCTCAATTCCACTTGGAGATTTCATGATCTCTTGCTCATCCCAAGGCGAATTCAGAGAGGCAAGTGTAACAGGATAAGTTTATGGAAGATTCGATGATCATCCACCTTGCAATCTATCTCTACCATTTGTCTAATCTCACCCATCGCACCACATAAAAGGGATTTTCAGTATGCATTGCACCCACTGTGTGCATTAGGTGGGATGCATCGCACTTTGACCATGGAGCAGGTGAGATGGTTCAGTTTTGACCAGTTCTGAGCAGGTTTTCATGGGGAACTTTTGGGAGATGATGTAATCAGCTAACCTCATTCCTTTAGGGTATGAAACAACACTTTTAGGGACTTAGTAGCCCTTGGTTTATGGACATATGAGTTTGGGGTTGCAGTTCCCAAATATGTCTATAACAGTTGCCCCCTAAAGCATGAGGTCGTAAATCTTTTGATGTCAGATGAAATGCTTTATCATGAGGATCCGAGGTTTTCTGAACTGGAAGGTGACCTATAATAAGATAGAATACAATACATTATCTTCATAATATTTTCATGATCTAGCTCAGGCGGGCGTTCCCATGCTCAGCTTTATAAATTCATTTTCATGTACATAAGACAGACAACCATCTATATGGCAGACTGATGATTCTAGTAGAACAATCATCCTTTGGCTTCGATGATTATCTGTGCAGCTATGATGTACATTTGATGTCTTTATTTTCCTAAATATATCGCAGCCCAGATGGATGAAACTAGATTCTGGGTCTTCAAACTCATTCAATGTTCGCTCGGAGTACAAGTCGATCCATGTGAAAAGATGTTCAGAAGTCGAACATGGAAAGACATCACCTGATTACCAGCCAATGATGTAAGCTATTATCACGCGCGAGATGAATCACCGATAATGATAATCACCCTCAAGGTATTGCAGTACAATTCACGTGGCATGAATACATGAGTTGATGTCGAACACCATGTAAAATCCTTCGGTCGAAGGCCATTGATGTAAACCTATCGCCGGAAGTGAGAAACTTTCCATTGAGGCATGCAAGCTTCAAAGTACTAAAAGGGTTGTTCCTAAGTCAACTTCTTGGATAATGAGCTGATGTTAACAAGAAGTGACCCGTCATAAGAGGGCCTTGATGAATCCCACATCTACGACACGAAACGGAGCAAATGATTTTGTGGAGGTGAAAATGATCTGATGATACAAGGTTCAGGGTGGCGGTCATGAAAGAATGAATGGTGAAGGTATTGCAGCAGATGAGACACAAGCTGGGCTGGTGAATTCTCTGAGTGACTTCTCTTGAACATATTGGTGACACTGAAATGGATTGGTAATGTTAACCCCAAAAATGGATGGTACGGTGGACCAATGGTGATATGATCGGGCAACGGAATAACCCAACCTGAATCAATCATGGTGATGGAGTGAAAGTGTCATGTTCAAGAGCGACTTGCTACCAATAAAGTTTCTTCAAGTTTTCTTCCCAATTTTTCCCCAGTCGTTCCTGACCAATACCTCTTTATTTTTGTCAAGCTTGAGGAGGATAACATATGCTTGTTCTATAACATATGCTTGTTCTATAATTTTCCCTTCTGGAAAACCTGTCGCTATGTTTTAATGATCCTAGCGATAGTGAAACTCGTTCTTGTCTGCATGGACAAGTTTATTGCTATTGTTTTAACGAGTTAACGTTAAGGATAACTCAGTCCTTTTCAATTTTAGAGAGTCTGAAAAGAGAGGGAAAGGAAACTCTATTAGTCCTTTTTCATAATATAATCACTTAAGTCTAAAAAAGTATAAAATAATAGGAAAGGGATGAATTTTTTATAGTTTTAACGAGCCAAACAAGGCAAGCGCTTGATCGTTTTGTGCAATGATCCCTTAGGTCCAAAAATATTAAAATCTAGAGGAGAGATGGCACTTTTAATCACTTTAATGAGTTGGAGAGGCCAATTTCTCGGCAATCTTTTCATATTTTACGAGTCAGATGAAAAGAGCTTAAAGAAGACTCATTTTTTGAGGAACGAGTGATGATTTTGGATAGTAGCTAGTTCCAGGTATGGTTTGGAACTTTTCAATCATGGCAGTGTAAAGAAGGTGGCTAATAGGATCACTCATCATAGCTATTCCTAAAAAGGGGTAAGCAATCAAATGGAGGTGTATGATCGTCTAAAAAAGAGTGGAGGTGACGGTGAGAACACGACCAAGGCTCAAAATATGATAATAATGCGATCACAATGGTTATTTACCAAAGGTGGGTTCATTTTTTAATGAGATTAAAGTCTGGTGGAACATATGCTCATTGCTAGGTTTATTTTTTAACGAGCTTGAACTTCGCGTAAAATTTTTTGTGCTAGTCGTATAATAAGGGTGTCTCACCGATAGGTTCATTTTTTAGGGAGCTTGCCCCATTCAAAAATTTGCTCCGAAGCCTTTCGTTATGCAAGGTAGGAATGACCAATCCTACAAGTTTGAAGGGTTAAGAACCTACAAACTAAGAAAATAAATGGCCACTTTTCACTTGCATGCAGAAAGGTTTGCATGCCCCTAGGTATAATGAAGTAGAGTTTCCAGGTTATCATTCAATTTGCAAACAAAACACTTCCTTGGTTCTATCAGGAATAGACATACCTTCAAATGGAGGAATCCTTTTCCAGTCTAATCCCATTTTCCTAAATGGATGGGTGTGTCAGACTATTCATATTCCTACATGGAAACCTACCTTATAACTGGGGTTTTCCTACTGAAGTAGTGAAGGGCGCATGCCTCCTGGGTTTTAGTCACAATCACCGAATCCCTCAGGCTCATCAGGTGGACGGACAGAGATTGATGAGACATTCCTTGCACAAAAATACCAGTTAGGGATGGCACTTGACTATTAGCTGTGTGTGAACCAGGGAATGAAAGCTGGTCTATGAGCTGGACCACTCTGCCTTCATGTAGAAAACACATCACTCGAAAGAGTGAGGAAACAATAGCTCCCATGCTATAAATGTTGTCACACCCATGGAGTAGCTTGTAATATAAAGGTCCTTGGACTACCATTATGTTCAGATAAATATTTTTCCTTCTCAAAGTTATAGGAAAACTTGGAAGGATCCCTAACAGTCGACTGGTTCCTTTGTCGAAGCATGTCAGATTTCACATCTCACGTAGAAGTGATGGCGAACCAAGTGCTTTCCAAGTAGTTGAGGAAAGGATACTCATAGAAGCCCTTTCATCTATGATGGTACCAACCATGACCATTCTGTAAGCTTGTATTATGATTCAGAATGGTACATTAGATAGTAGACGGGGCTTGTCTAGTAGATTCCAATCAAAGGAAATGACTAGGGTTCTTGGAGGTGGGACCAAATAAATGGTCGGATACATCTCTGATGAACTTCCTTCCTGCGATAAAGGAATGGGTAGATTTCCCCCATGTTCATCAGAGCCTGTGTTTATGAAAATAATTTTAACGATGTCGTTCTCATTCTCTTTGGTGACTGTATCATCTAAAGGTAGACCTTTTGAAGACAAGACTGGGTCAACTGCCATCTCGACCTATTGACT